>OX456524.1:20199998-20462498 GCA_949748255.1 Eustalomyia histrio
GAATTTCATCCTGAACGAGAAAAGTGTAATTCTCGGCAAAGTCGCTTATCACAATGAATTCATTTTGGGCTAATTTCTCCTTACTTTTCTTTAGAAATTTCGATTGCATCTCGGATATGAAATGGTGCGCCTTCAGTTCATTCAACTTGAATCCGAATTCCTTGATGAATTCCGGAATCTGCTTTACCACGGTCTCAAGGGAACATCTGCCGCTGCTAATTATCCACTGTTTGAAATGCACCTCCTGAATTAACAGCTGTTCAAACTTTTCCGCCAAATATTGCTCTAGCTCGTCAATCTTCGGACAATTGTCGCATTTGGACAGATGACAATTTTCCGTGGGGTATGCGCACAACGACTTCGACAGGAGGTCCCTATATGTTTCAATTTCACCGTGAAATACTTTCAATTTCTTGCATGGAAAGAACATTAATTTGATGTTTTGATGAAACATGCAAACGCAGACTGAATGCGTTCCGTGCCTGTCTAATGCCAGCACGCATTCTTTTGGTCGTAGGATGGCAAACTTAGAAAATCCCACTTTTTCTGCTGGGTATTTCTCTTTGAACTGATGGTATGCTTCGGATAGATTACATAATAATAATCTGCGCTGCTTGTGTACTTTTTCTCCATCTTCACGTGTGATAACATAGTCACGTGTACCTGGGCAGGCGCGGCTGTTGTCATCATTGCAGTAAAAATCTTGAATCAATTTCACCGTTGCTTCGCTGAGGGTCCTTGAGCCAACTTTCTTGGTGGGAGTCGCCAATATGCCCTTCTGTCGAACTAATTCTTTGCTTCTTCTCGCGATGTAAAAAGATGTTTGAAACTGTTCAGAAATCTTGCGTATAGACCATGATTGAGGCAGCACAGATAAAATGAGATATTTCTCCGGAAAAGTGGTCGCTAAATTGAATTTTCTTTTCAACTGCTCAATCATTTGTTAGCCGTCATCAACGTCATCTGCTTGACTGCATTCGTCATCAGAGCCTTCATCAAATATTGTCGCGATTGCACTCATAACCTTGCCTTTTTTATCTTTCCTGTATTTTTCACTTCGCAACTTTCTTTTTCTAATAGGCGTTTCACCTAAAGTGGTAATAGCCTCATTCAAAGGACTCAAAGACATATTGACCATCGGAATGTCTGCCTCACTATCAGATGAAACATTTTGTTCAATTGTCATTTCACTCTCGGATTGTGGTTGCATTTGTTTCAATGCATTTGCTTGTTGAGACAAATGGATTTTACACTTGGGGCAAATGAATTCTGCTTCTTCACCGTATTGTATATTTAATTAATTCATGTATCGCTTCGAAACACCAGTTAATTTTAATACTTTTATCTTTTTCGAACGATGTCCACTCTTGTTAAATGGATTGCAGCAAAATTTATTCATTTTACTTTAAATTGGCTTTACAGCTTCACTCTTTACTTTACAAAAAAAACACTTTCACGTTTAGTATTCAACTGAAATTTGACTCAGAGTGTGTGAAGTATTTATATTTATTTTTTGGTAAAAAATAGGTAAAAAAAATAAGCGATATTTGCTTTTCTTTAATAGGAAAATTTGCGTGAACTACTGGTCATAAAATGTTTTTTAAAGAGGGACTTAATTGGTTACTGCCAATAAGCCGACCACAGGTCATAAAATGTTTTGTAAATTTTTTAAATTACCAGGTAATAAATATTTCGCCATATTTATGGAAAATCCGTGTTTTATGACTTGTTTCTGCACGTGTCATTTTAGGCGAAATATTTATTACCTGGTAATTTAAAAAATTTACAAAACATTTTATGACCTGTAGCCTCAGTCGGGTTTGGTGTGCCATTACATGCCACTGCTGCTATTATCCATGGATTTATGGCCGATCTTGTGAAGGCAGGCAGACCATATTCACTACACACTCAACTTGGGGCTCTTAAAAAAAATAGATTTTTCCTTCATAAATGTATTTTTAACTGTAAAATAATTTTTAAAATGTATTTTTAATAATAAAATAAAATAAAATAATGTTAAATAATTAAAAATAATTCAATTATAAAAAATATAAAAACAATGAGAACAAGGTGGTATCTTAAATGCTCTTCTCCTGTCCAAACAAGGAGTCGGGGCCCATTTTTTTATTGCTGATTCTTAAAGCAAAAATTATGAGGAATCCAAAAAAAAATAAAATTACCCGGAAAATTTAGGAGCTTCTGTGGAAAATCGGAAAATTTAATTTTCATGGGAAAATTTAATTTTCATGGGAAAAAAGGTAAATTTCTGAGAAAAATTAGGAAAATTTTATTTTTCAATTAAAGCCTGATTCAATACCTTTCCAACGAGCTATCACTCGTTGCGATCGCTCAATGAGGTCCCTTATGAAGAATTCTTCAATTTTGTCACATGACAGTGGTGTACACCACCACTAAACCAGTCACTATAAAAAAAAAAAAAAATATATGTAGGTACATTATTTTTTGCTGGGCAATCGATTGAGAGTATTTATTTTAAAATCGGAGAGGGGTCGTCCAAAAATTTGCCAATTTTGATCGTTTTCATATGGAATTGCTCAATTACTAAGAAATTCAATTTATAACTATTAGTTAAAAATATTGACAAGTTTCATATGTAATCCCAACTTAAAAACTATAGGGATTATAAAACACGTTTTATATGATTATAAATGTTCACTGAAATTCATAAATGTTTTAAGAATTTTATTAGTTATCATTCTAATGGTGACTAATAATACTAAAAGTTCTTTTTAAGTTACAAAATCATGACTCAGACAAACGATTTACAATTAAATGTTAAATAATTCCCTAATAAATGGCAAAAATGTAAAGTGAGTGTGGGCTGCAGGTTGTCATATAATATGAATGTTTATCTGATGGAAAAATTAAAACAAACATTGCAAAATTTATAACTAAATCAAGGGCAGTATGACAAAGTCATAATACAAATAAAAAAAATGTATATAAATCAAGACTCAATAGCAACTACTTATATAAAGTATAATTTATATGTAAACTGTGCTCAAAAAGTATATCAATTACACATGATTAGGCGTTAGGGCATAAAGCCCAAAACCAAAAATTTTATATTGCCCAAATTGTCTGTGTTTATTTTGTTTTTATACAAAAAAATTAAATTTTCGTATCAATATGGCATTGAGTTTGATCAACGCCCAAATTTTATTTATTTATTTATTTATTTATTGATTTATTTATTTATTTATTTATTTATTTATTTATTTATTCATTTATTTATTTATTTATTTATTTATTTATTTATTTATTTATTTATTTATTTATTTATTTATTTATTTATTTATTTATTTATATATTTATTTATTTATTTATTTATTTATTTATTTATTTATTTATTTATTTATTTATTTATTTATTTATTTATTTATTCATTTATTTATTTATTTATTTATTTATTTATTTATTTATTTATTTATTTATTTATTTGATTATTTATTTATTTATTTATTTATTTATTTATTTATTTATTTATTTATTTATTTATTTATTTATTTAAGTCTACGGATACAATATTATCCTTATAGACTAGCATCTTAAAACTATTTCCTTAATTAAAGTAAATTATTTAAGAGAGATTGAAAATTCAAAGAAGGAAAACTTATATCCAACTGATTACAATAATTACACTGTAAAACAATTTCAAACTTTTTCCAAAATTACGGGGTTCTGACGATTGATTCTTGTTAAGGAGACAAAAAAAATATACGTGTTTCGGCATTTTGATAGTTTACATCGAAATTGCATTTTAGAGGCGGTCAAATTTTCCCAGCTCTGGCCTGTTCTTGCAGCATATCGGTATATAAAACTATGTTTTCTTTACAACTGAGGTGTAGGGTATTTTCAGCAACTTTGTAGATAATGGTATGGCAAATATTTTTGTAGAACATATTAACCCTCTAACTCGCCCTCATAACGGCACTTTTTGGCTTTATTCTAACAAATTGTAAAAACCACTCCGAAAAAGGCGAAGGGCGGGGTTGAAATGTTCTACAAAAATATTGGCCATAAAATTATACTATATATGTCAGAGCACACTAAAGCCCAAAACTTAACACAAGTACCAAAAACCAGACAAATTCAAGACTGCCCATCAAATTTCTAGTCACATTTTGGGATGATACATATATAGGTGATCCCAAAATTTGACTTTTAATATGTTGGTCATCCCAAAATCTTACTAGAAATTTGATGAACAATCTTGGATTTGATTGGTTTTTGGTGTTTGTGTTAAGTTTTGGGTTTTGGTGTGTTCTGGCATATATAGTAGAATTTTATGGCCAACATTTTTGTAGAACATTTCATCCCCGCCCTTCTGCCTTTTCGGGGTGTTTTTTACAATTTGTTAAAATAAAGACAAAAAATGACATTATGAGGGGGAGTTAGAGGGTTAATATGTTCTACAAAAATATTTGTCATACCATTATATACAAAGTTGCTGAACATACCCAACACTTCAGATTTAAAGAAAACCTAGTTTTATATACCGATATGCTGCATGAACAGGCCAGAGCTGGGAAGCTTTGACCGCCTCTAAAATGAAATTCCGATGTAAACTATCAAAACGCCGAAACACGTATATTTTTTGTTGGTCTCCTTAACAAGAATCAATCATCGGAACCCCGTAATTTCTTTTTGTGTTGAACTGTGTTATTATATAACCTCATAGATTTGGTGAGAGGTTCATTTAAAAAAAAATCAGTTCTATGCAAATCTGTATAAAATAACTTATCATTAGTTCTAAAAATTGTTGGAGGTACATAAATAGGAATTATAAGTTCATTCTTAGAAATGTTATAACCCCAAAATGCAGGAAAAATAAGGAATTGCTTTTAAAATGAACAGAATTCTTTAACAAAGAAAAATTTTTGGTAATAAATAAATCTGGTGCCATAAGCTTAAATATGTTAATTGTATAAATTAAACAATTTCACTGTCATGTGATTTTGTGAATTGTCTGCTAAAGAAAATAAAGCCCAAAACAAATATTTTGATATTATGTCATAGCATTTGGGTAATATAACATTTTTGCATATCCAATTTAATACTAGTATTTTGGGCGATAGGAATTTTATATTTTTGGTCATAATCATTATGGTTATTACTACTAACGCCTTAAATTCAAATTTGTGGTTTTTAATGTAGATTTAATATCAAATACTTTTTGTATTATCAGTATTCCCGATACTTTTTAAACATAGTATAGTACACAGTAACAATTTGCTTAATTTTTTTAAAAGGTAATAAAAAATTTAAAAAATAACTACAAACTGCATAAACTACCAATACGCATTTAATTATCTCCTAGATGTCTGGCTACGGCGCAATTAACGCATAATCTTGTTTTTCATTAATTTTTTTCTTTTCATAGCAATTTAGTGAATCCAGTTAAATATCTATCTACAACACGTGCAAGTTTTTAAGCGATCACATTAACGAATTTGTTGGAAATTTTTTTTTAGATTATCGAATTCTATAATCATTAAAAATATGTATATATATTTTTTAAAAAAATTTCAACTTTGTTTATGAGTTTGAAACTGAAACTACTATGTAGTATTCTCGTTCGTTGCATACATGAAGCTCGACTCTACAGGTGTTTCATGTGACGTTGTTGTTTTGATATGAATGATATACTGGTACTAGTACATCTTGTTCGTTTTTATTATAGATAATTTCGACGCATTTACAACTTGTTTTAATATCAATTCAATTTCAAAAGAATTTCATTGCTAATGTTAAAGTTGTGATTAGAAATATAAAAAAAAATGAACAAGAAAATAAATAAAACAAGTTTAAGCCCAAATATTTCAATACAAAACTTGTCATTTTGTTAATAGCAAATAACTAGAGTCTACTCGAAAAATCGGTTTCCGTTTCATTAACTATTTGGTATTTGATAAAAATTTTTGACAAAAACAATACTATTTTTTATGTTAACATCAAACTAAGTCGTACGTATAAGAAATATGGATTGAACAGATATCAATCATACGCAGATATCAATCATAATACACAGCTAAGTTAGAATATTTCTCAGTCAAAAATTGCCAGTGGTACAAAAGCCCAAGCACTGGCATAACACTGGGTACCCGTGAAATTAAATAAAAATTATTGGCAGAACACTTATTTGGAACGCTTCACCAGCATTTCGAAAAAGCTTTATTTGTTCTACTATCTAGTCAGAATTGCAAACGGTTCAAAATGTCACTGATTTTATAAAAATTACGAAGCTTTGCCAAAAAGGTTTGCAGTCAGAAGCTTCCAAGTTCAAGACTGGCTACGGGTATAAAAATATCAAAAAAAGTACTACTGATTTTTCATTTTATTCAGTCCTTTTTGTTGTTTATTTTCAAAAGTAGTAAAAACAATAGAAAGTCGTTTAAAATAATCATCAATTTTTAACTGAAAAAACGTTATAAAAAACTATTTTTGTGATTTGTTTTTCATATTGAAAGATTTTATATTTTATGTATTTACAAAACACAACACACAGAGGCATATATTTTTATTTTCTATGTCTGTATGTATATTTGAACAATTTCTTGTAATATGTATATGAATAATTTTGTATTTAAATAAACTATTTTGGTAAAAAAAAAGGAAAGAAATTTTTTGAATTTTTATTTTTAGAAACAGAAAATATAAAATTTAACAGAAAATATCAACTCCTGCTAAATGTCTGTAAATTTTTATAGTTTGTTCTTTGAATGACTGATAGAAATAGTTAAAAATATATTTCTATGAATTGCAAATGATTCTTAATTTAAAAACAAACTCTACGTATTACTTTTTAAATAAACTACAGTCGGTAAAGGAAAATATATTGTGAGTGAATAAATAAATAAATCGTGGTAATAAGGGGATTCAAATGCAAAAAGGTCTCCCCCTGCGCAAACTGCTTTGACTGGAGGCTTAAAATAGTAGGCACTTCTTTTGAATTTGAGGTTCAGACAGTATTCTTCTCAGCGGCCTGTTCAAAACATTTTGGTTAAATTAATGATGAGAAGCTTTTTTGAGTTTTTACCAGGAATTTGGTAAAAGAGTCTCTCTAATAGGGGCCTGCTTAATCCGCTTTGGCTAGAAGCCTGAAGTTTGAAGAACGAGTGAAATTGGAACACTTAAACTGAAAATCGAAATGGAATAGAAATGGAAACCAGTGGATTTAAAACACTAAATAAGGAGTTCAAAATGGAATGAAACTGGAAAAAATTGCAATTGAAACAATATATAAGGGAAACGAAACAGTGAAACGTGTGAACGGGGATAATTGAAACATAAGACAAGGAGTACGATAATAAATGGAACGGGGAACGACTGGAATTTTAACATAAGACAAGGATATCGAAACGGAATGTAGAATGAGTGGAATTGAAACACTAGGCACAGGAAACGAAATGGTTTGAAACAGGAAACAAGTGAAATTGAAACGCTAAACACAGCTAAGGAAATGAAACAGAGGGCCTGGATTTTAGTGATATTTATCGATTGGGAAAAAATTAAATATTTAAGAGATTTTTCTCCACTTTGATATTTTTGCAAAACTTGTATGTCTATGGCAATGACATTTAAAATGATTGCTATTAAACAGTGAAATAAAATGTTTGTGATTTTGTGATTTTTTTCTTTTTTAAACAACCCCTAAAGTTTAAATTATTTTTTTAAATATACCAAATTTAAAAAAACAAAAATGCATATGTCATAATAATTAAACTAAAAAGAAAAAAAAATATTGAACGTTAAAATGTATACGAGGGCGGATCAACAAGTCCGTGACTTTTTGAATGAAACATAGTTTTTTTTGCAAAGAAAAAAATATTTTTCAACATAATCTCCTTTTAGCTCAATACACTTAGTCCAACGTTTCTCCAATTTTTGTATCCCTTCCAAAAAATAGGATTTTTCGAGGTCCATAAATTAGGCATTTGTTTGATCAATAATTTCATCGTTGGAGCTACTTATTTTGCTTTGGAAATAGTTACTGGGTGCTTAATCCGGAGCATAAGGCGAATGAGGGGCAATTCGTGGTCTACTTCATGAATTTTTGCCATGGAAACTAAGCTGTCACACGATTCCGTTGGTGGTCAATTGTGAGCAAACGCGGCAGCCATCTTGCGGAAAGCTTTCTCATACCCCAAGTGATCGTTCAAAATTGAAATCACTGAGCCATGTGAGATGCCTATGTCTTCCACAATCTATCGCACATTCAATCTCCTATCGGCCAACACCATATCGTGGGTGTCCAGAATGTTCGGCATCTTCCGTGCTTGTAAGGCTACAACGAAAGCCAGTAAACCATTTTTTTACCATTGAAATCGATGGTACAGGGTCCCCATAGTATTTATAAAGCTTTTCCTTGGTTTGATTGACGGTTTTTTTCGCCAAAAATAATGTTCAATGAGCACTCGAAATTCACTTTTTTCCATTTTTAAAAAAATCCACGAGGTTGTATGTTTTGAACAGCTGTTAAACGCAAAGTAAATGATGGAACTTGCTCAAAATTTGACAGTACCCTATTGATGGGAGTAGTGTTGTATTTCAGATAACGACGAGGGAAGTTCGTATCAACGTCAATTTTTCGTTCAAAAATTTTATGAACTACATGAAAATATTGAACATACAAACTTAATATCTTAATAAATAAACAATATTGAAATTTGCTAATCGCCCATTATTTTATAAAATAATTTTAATTTTACGGGTCAATAAAAAACGAAAATCACAAGTGAGTTAGGGAACACTTTTTCTGAATTCCCTGTTTATAATATTATTGTAGTTTTTATATAGAATTTCGAATGTTTTCGACATGCTGCCGAACAAAAAAAGTACCCAAAAATGTGTGAATTTCTTCTACCTATTTTAGGTGGCCTAAAACGTGAGACAAATTGTTCTTTGACTTCTATTTTCTATAACCTATCCAAATTTTCTATTCTTTTTCGCTTATCCCAAATTTTAATCAAATTCTACGCCGACTTTTGGAAAAAAGTTTCAATCGCCAACAATTTTTTATGTCAGCCAATTTCTAATTTTTTTTTATTGTACCTTTAATGGTCATGAGTATTACTTCAAAGCTGACGATAAAACTACAACTAGAGTTATCAATGTCAAACAACTTTTATATCATGCTAAAGTCATTTGGCAACCTTATATCAAGTGGTATACAAATTGTCAGTCACAAGTAGTCAGCTTATGACCATCTTTATATTAAAGCTTATTAAATTTCCGGAAGACTTTCCGACTGTTTTCGATATAAGTGCTTGTTTGAGATTTTAGACGATTTTTTCGAAAAGCTTTTTTATCTACACTCTAAAAAATGTTTGTAAATGTACTACAATAAAATGAGTAAAGTTTAATGTAATATTACGAAAATTCGGTAAAAATAAACAAAAAAAGGCTAAAAATGTTTTGTACACACTTTCATATACTACAATAATACACAGAAAAAGAATTTTTAGACATAATATGCTTAAAATTAAACACTTTGTGCCTAAAATTAGTATTATTTTGTTAAATTAAAATTTTACTCACAAATTTTGTAAATGAACTAACTTTGAATGGTAATAAATATTTTGACATTTGGAAATTAAGAAATATTAAAAAAAAAAATAAAAAAAAAGTTAAAAACGAAAATTAATTTTTCAAAGTTTTTTAATATAATATTTGTGAATATTGTGAATTTAAATTCAAGATGACCATCATGACAGAACATACCCACTCTAAATATATTATATATTATATTTATAATTCATTATTGCTAAAACATACATACATAAAATAAGTTTATTCTTTAAAAATATTTTTATGCAGTTAAATTTAAACCATGCGTTTGTAAATATACGTAATTTTTATATAATTACGCATATTGAAATGCATTTTTAGGCATTTCATGCGTATAATTACTCTTCAAATAGGTTTTTTACGCACAATTTTAGTAAATTTTCGAATTACTTTTAAACTTTCATTTAATTTTTACGCACTTTCAATGTTAAATTACCCATTATGTGTGTACCAACTTACGCATAATGTGTGTACTTTTTTTCGTTTACGCACACAGAGTAAATTTACCCAATTTATAGTAGGAGTACAGTTTTATACTATAAGTTGGTTAAATTTCAACAGAAATTTATTAGAGTGCCCCGGTAGGCTAGTTGGTAGCGTGCTAGCTTATCAGTGCGGGGTCGTGGGTTCGATTCCCACCAGAGGCTTTGATCTGTTTTCGCTACAACGCACAGTGGTCGATATACCGAATCTGGTGGCATTTAATTCGCAAATGAATAAAAACAAAGCCTGATGCTTAATTTCGACTATAAAATTCGTAATAAATTAAACTGTAAACAATTTTCATTTATTTCAGAGCTTTGAATACAAATACAGTGAAAATAGTATGTCAATAATTTAACACAAATATTTATAATTTTCAGCCTATAACAAAATTTGTTAAATTCCACCACTTTTTTTGTTAAAGTTGCTGATACCTAGCCAAAAAATTAGAAATATTTCTGTTAAATTACAGACATATTATTTTGAGTGTAGTTAATATTATTAATACAAATTTCTTAAAGATAATATATTTGTTTTTAATCTGAATCAGAAGTATCAGAACCAACAGTGTCTTCATATACTATTGGCTCTGAAATTTTGTACATCTCTTCCAATTTCGATGTTGTTCCGGGAGTAGCTAGAAGGTCGTTTGGAGAGCGTGGATATGAGAGGATCAGATGAGAAAAGAAGTGAGTGCATTAAATCCTCCATTGTGTTTTTTCTTGAATTTTTTCGTGTATGATGCTCTCTAAAATTTCTCAAATCCTTATTTCGCGATTCCTGGGCTTCTTCTGACATGATGCCAATTGGAAGAGAGACATTATTTACGATTTCAGCACCGTGAATTAATATTTTGTGTAAAGAAGATGTCATATAGAACCATAAATATTTGTTTACAAATATTTCCGCTGTTTGCCAGCAAAATGTTTTGAACGCATGTGTATTTATTTTGTACCCGCAAGCCATATTGCGTAAAATAATGCTTAATCTACTGATTAAGTCCTCACTGACTCCAGTTAAAAGTGCAGCCAATTTTGGTTGTTGAAAAAATCTTCTAGCCGTATTTCCGTTATTAAAATTTCCCGATCCGGGCTTAGGAATATCAACTAATAAAGACATTTCATTTCTTAACTTTTCTTGTATATCTAATTTAGTTTGCTCTACAACAGATTTGTCAGTGCTACGAATTTGTCACCTTTTTATTGGGATTCTGTACGCAATATGTAAAATGCACTCAAAACACCTTATCCAAGCGTGTAGTGTGGCTCCGCAAATTCCACATGTTTGTGACGAGGATTCTGAAATTACACTAAAAACTTTGCCATCGATCATTGTCATGTAAAATTGATGATTAATTTGAAAAGACTCAAATTGTGTTGGAATAATTTCAGTTATTTGCTGTTTCACTTTATCAACTTCAGCACTAACCAACTGAGAAGTTTCTTTTGCGTAAATCAATTCTATTGGTCTACAAAATCGCGTTGAAGAAGGCCGAGAATTCTCCCACAGAATGACACTTTCCATTTTCAATTGCAGTGGCCCAATGCATATGGCAAATAAGTTTTCATCGATCCTGTTCGATTCAGGGTCAGAAAAGCTTTGGCTGTAAGTTAAATGTCCGTTACTGCCATCACATCCCCATTTGTATATCGCTGTAATAGCATTTTCATTGAGGCTGGCAAAAACTTCCTTCTGTGATTCGACGATTCTTGTTGCTGTATGCTCCTCATTATAGTGCGATTGGTCTATTATATTTTTAAAAACGTGGGCCTCCACAGCTGAAAATTTTTTAGTAGGGACGTTTTCATTGTGCCAAATCAAAAAAAGTGTGCGTTTGGAAACATTCACTATGCCTAAAAAATTAGTTAACCAATAAACGGGCAAGAACGGGCAGATCATTTTGGACGTTTCACAACAACAAATAACCAAATTAATAAACAAAACCATATTTGGACCGAATCCGATCGAATCCCAAAAGATGCACTCCACCAAACTATAGTATATAACACTTCAAATCTTCTATCACCAATGTTAACTTCTACAACGTATTTCTATTAAACTAGATAATCACAGATCACAAACATATTTTTTTTAGTTAATACATACCTTCTACTTTAAATAAAAACCTTAGTTTATAAAATTATTAATCAAATGATTTTATATTGCCAAAAACCACGCACTGAGTAATTTGGCGCCAAATTCTTTCAATGCACTTGCTGCAACTTATGTTATATTTGACAGCTAACAGCTGTGCGAATATTGAAAGCAAAACAAATATAAAAACGTAAATTTGCTCAGTGGAGTATCGGTTATCGATGCAATGTAAAACATTTATCGATTTTAAAGTTTTAAAATTTGACTTAAATGCCGTCAGATCAATGATTTCGACCACTGTGCAACGTGCCAAAAGCCTTTGTTGCTAGAGCTCGGTTAGGGTATTAAGATATAATTTGTAATTGAATTTGTATATTTCAAATATTTGAAGGCGACACTGAGTTCAAATCATCTGGCTTTTATAATTTAACACCTATATAAATTAAAAACAATAAAAATGTTTTCAAGTTGCCTCATGCACTAGATGCTAGAAGGAGCCGTAAATGAGACCGACTTGATAACATTTTTAGAAAAGAATATGTAAAAAAATAATTATTATAAAACCCTATTAACATACAAATTTATCTTTAACCCATTTACAATTATGAATACAAAAAAGAATTATAAAAAGCAGGCGATCATTGAAAAAAAAAAGAAAATATATATATAAACAGTGCGTTTGGCACGCGACACTTTATAAGTGTCGTTTAAATACTTTAAATAAAGAAAATATATTTATGTGCATATATTAAAATCTCCTAAGAATCTGTTTTAATGTATGCACATTTTTAGTTAAATACAAAAGAATCTTATTTATATATTATTTTTATTATTATTCGTAGAAATTTGTATAAAATTTTGAAGAATTTCCAAAATAAAAACAGAATTCTAAACTAAACCGTTATGGAAGGGTTTCTAATATTTGAAACGTGTTAAAGATATTTTTCTCATGATAAAATTATGTTGAAAGAAAAAAAAATAAACAAACAGTAGCTAATTATAAGAAGAAAAGAAGATTTACACAAAATATTTTTATAATCTTTACTTGACTTTTTTTCTAAAGAGTTTTAAGGAGTTTTTGTTTTCCTCGTTTTGTCTTAATCTTCTCTTTGGTAATTAACGTGTAATTTTACTTAAAAAGGCGTGAGTTTGTCCTTTTTTTTGTGATCCGATATCCCACAGAGAAATGTTTTCCCATTTTTTTTTGCTTATTGTGAATTGATCAGTTGGCAAATACATTTCTATAGCAAGCAATTAACATCATGTTTCATATGCTGATTACCTTTTCTTCACTTTTTCTTCTTTTAGCAAAAAAAAAATCGAACAAAAATACCACAAAATAAAGAAAGAGAAATAAACAAAGATAAGCAAATCTTTGTATTGATCTCCTGCTGGTTTTAAATGTGTTAAGATTTTAAAAATGAGTGAATGGTTGAATAAATGAATGAATGAATTGACTGTGTTGTGTTTCTTAATCTGAAAACATTTTGTTAATGCAGCTTGTGTTGCTACTTTGGGAAAAAAAACATAAAAAAACATAAAACAAGATCAAGCAATTACCTTTAATATATTTTACTTTTAAGCCAAACTATTGAACAAACAAAAAGAAATGTATTCTTTTTATCTCTCCTTCAAAATTATGCAAATATATTTATTCCTTTCGTTTGTGGTCCCTGCAAGTAATACCAGTAGCAATATTTGTTACTGATATCATTTTTTCTTCGTTGTTGCGATTTCTGTGTTTTTTTTTTTTTTTTTTTTTTAATTAATTTCATTTCAAAACAAATCCCAAATCAATTCTACCTTGTGAATTTTGGCGCCAAAGTTCAAATAAGACACCGGAAATGCTGTTGCATAAGTTTGGCTTGAGTATTTTGAATTTTGTTGAAGCACTTAAGCTTGTTTTCCTGTTAAGAGTTTCATCGTTTGATTGTTTCATCGAGAAGCCAAATACCAGGACAACTTGACTTTGTAATGATTAGTAAAGCTACGACTCTATTTTACTTAAGGTGACCAATGCAAAAATTTTATTTCAAAGGTCAATGGTTTTGCCGGCTCTGTGAGTTTTTTATTTTAATTTTATTATATTAATATCCCATTGTACCTTTTTCCAAGGGCATTATTCAACTTCCATATTGCGAATGTGGCCAAAATTCTTCAAACATAATCTTCAAATAGAAAGTGAGTTGTAAGTCTCTTTACAGAACGGTCATTGCCCCCATGGAATTTAAGGACGCCTTGTAGTGGGGGTTGTGACCAAAACTTTTTAGGCCGTTATTCCAATTTTCCAGCAGAAAGCAAGATGGGAATAATGCCGAGGTTAAAAATTTTGCCTCCGCGAAGACGGCTGCTGAACTCCTTAACCCGTCCCTAGGCAGAAAATTTATAAATTAGAATACATTAGTGAAGTACGGTGCAAAATCGTTTAATATGTTTGAATCACAACAATCAATATTACCAACACTAAAATTGATGGAATTGATCGAAAAGGTTCGACGTTTCTAATTGCATTTGGAAAAAGGGAAACAGAAAGCCACTCACATGTCTTTCAATAAATTTAAAATAACACCTACCAGCTGAGTTGACATATGTTTCATCTTTGCCTGGAGTGGGCCTCAGTTGGCCCAGATTTGTCCCACTTTTCCAAGGAATACCTTTTGAGTGCGCCTTATATCGGAAATTGATTAACGGGTCCCCTATGGGAGGCACGTCCTTGGGTTATATGGACAAAATAATCGTCTCAATTAGCCTTTTCATTTGACCCCATCCCCACCCTAAGCGGGCCAAAAATAGGTCTGCATTCTTTAAAATAAAAACCGAATCTTATATCGGCTGCGGCGGGTAGGGTTCTAAAATTCCGATTTACGTCAGCTCTGTCACTGATTTGTTACGTTTATTTGATAGACTCACGATAATTGTCGGTAATTGAATCGGGTGTGTTCGTAAGATTAAGGTAAAAAAAAACTCCTTAAGAAAAAGTACCCGAACACTTAGATTTTAATGTAATTCGGTTATGCGATAGAAAAAAGAAATCTAAAAAGCTGTGTCACTCTTTCCTCCAACTCAATGATTAAGGGCGACATTTCAAGTACTTTTTTTTAATCGGCAGAATGTCGGAGATGTTAGAAAATCTATATAAAAACCGCATTAAAGAATTCGCACAACCATTAGTTAATATCTCCAAAATACTCCCGAGAATAATCGGCAAGTTAGTCGGATTAGTTCGTGATATTGGGTACAACTAAATACTATAAAGTTTCATACTACGATGAAATGAGGAAAAAGTTTCTAAATACATTTCTAACTACGGTTAGTAAATATTACTAAGTGACTCACTAGAATGATTGACAGTTGTAAAATTGTTGAAGAATACGAGGGCGGATCAATAAGTCCGTGACTTTTTGAACTTCCCTCGTAGTTATATGAAATGCAACACTGCTCCCATCAAGTACCATCTGTTAATAGACTACTGTCAAATTTTGAGCAAGTTCCATAATTTACTTTGCGTTTAACAGCTGTTCAAAACATACAACCTCGTGGATTTTTTTTACAAATGGAAAAAAGTAAATTTCGAGTGCTCATTAAACATTGATAAATACTATGGAGACTCTGTACCATCGATTTAAATGGTAACAAAGTGGTTCACTGACTTTCGTTGTAGCCTTACAAGCACGGAAGATGCCGAACGTTCTGGACGCCCAGTTGAGACGCCATGTTGACCGATCGGAGATTGAATGTACGATAGATTGTGAAAGACATAGACATCTCACATGGCTCAGTGGTTTCAATTTTGAACGATCACTTGGTTATGAGAAAGCTTTCCGCAAAATCGCTGCCGCGTTTGCTCACAAACGACCACCAACGGAATTGTGTGACAGCTTAGTTCTCATGGCAAAAATCCATGAAGTAGACTACGAATTGCCCCCTCATTCACCTAATTTCCCACTGGAGGCTAAGTGGCTTTTTCCTATTTCCAAACATAAACAAATGGCTCTGTGGAAAGAGATTTAGCTTCAGCGATGAAATTATTGATCAAACAAATGCCTATTTTATGGACCTCGAAAAATTCTATTTTTTGGAAGGGATACAAAAATTGGAGAAAACTTGGAATAAGTGTATAAAGCTAAAAGAAGATTATGTTGAAAAATAAATTATTGTTTTGGAAAAAAACTGTGTTTCATTCAAAAAGTCACTGACTTATTGACCCGCCCTCGTATCAGAAATTTGTTTAGTCCATTTTTTTTTTTGTTGGAAGCATTTCAAAAATATGATACACGCAGAGAAAAAACATGGTTGCAACATGATCACTGCTAATATATTATGCTTGCTGCATTCGGGTATGGTTATCACAATAAAGTTATTGGTTATAACCATCAATATGGTAGCGCTACCATCATTATTATTGTGAATATTTATGATTTCATGATTGCCACTTTCTATTTTATAACATAATTGGCTGTAACCATACTGTGGTAACAAAAATTCCGACTATGAAAAAATATGATAATAATAGAACTATAAAATGCTGACAACAATCAATGTATAATTAAAAATCAAATAATACATGACTTTGATATTTACAAACATTATACTATCTTGTTTTTACAAAAAAATTGTATAAGTTTAGTCAGCCATGTTAAAATGATAATATATGACCATTTTCAATTTAATCAATTCATTGTCAAAAAGATTCTATATAAAGATATTATATTTCTAATTGTTTTCAATAAAACAATAATAAATTTTTGTTAAAAAAATATATGTTTATTAATTTATGTTATGTTAAATAACGACTTTTTTGGGAAAAACTCAGAATGTTAAAAAACATTTTTTTTTTAATAAAAAAAAGTCTAGATTTTTAGAAATTTGTCTGAACTTCTTGTTAAAGTAAAATTCTTAGATTCTGCAAACTGTTTGTAAAATAAAAAATTATTTAAAAAACTTAGCTTCTAAGGCCTTTCTTTAAATAAAAAATTTTAGATTCTGGCAAATTTTTCATCATGAATAATACTAAGATTCTGAGGACTTTTTCTAAAAGAAAAATTCTGAGACTCTAAGGATTATCTAATAAAAATTCATAAAAACGTTGTTAGAATATTAGAAATGTTCTATTAGAAAAAAGTCCACAGAATCTGTTTTTTTATTAAAAAAAAGTCATTACAATTTAAAAAATTTTTTAAGTATTTTTATTTAAAAAAAGTCGATCGAAGCAAATTTTTTCTTTAGGAAAAAGATTTTTTAAAGAAATATTCTTTAAAAATAATATATAACTGTGACCATATTATGATTGAATTATGGTAATTTCATTATGATAATGTGATAACTATATTATAGTATGACTATGGTTGACACAATCATCATCCCAAAAAAAAAAATATATGATGCTACTCGAACATGGTTGCCCCAACCATGTTTTTTCTCTGCGTGTAAATTCGGGATTTAAAAGTGTGTGAAAGACTTACAAGAATTATTGATTGCTGGGACCGTCTTTATCATCTAAAATCCCCAAAATGGCAAAAAAAAAAAAAACATAAAAAGTTATTTTAGTAAAATTTAATTTTGAGTTGAAATATAAATAAGTTAAACTAATGATTTAAGAAAAAAAATCCTTAAAAGTTCGTTTAGAAGATATTTAAGGATTTTTTTCTTATTAATTTTTTTAAAGTATGTTGTAAAATATTTCTATTGACCTGGTCACCTTCAATGCCTTTTTTTATTTCATTCATTCAACAAAAATTTTTAGGTTGATTCATTAACATAAATTTGCTTTTTAAAAACAAAATCGCCAAAAGTACCAAAAACTTCAACATGATGATGATGATGATAAACGAAAAAAAAATACAGATCACTTGGAGACCTTTTTTTGTAGCAATGCAGTCACAACACCAACAACTATGACTACTGTTTGCTTTTAACTTGGAACGGTGGTAACATTTTGAAAAGGTCACTTGTGCTACTGCTAAAACAAAAACAACAACATGTGCGGCATGAAAGTGATTTCTGTGATTGTTGATGCAACAATTTCGCAATATGTATACTAAAACAATGTTGTTGCCTGCTTAATGTTGATGTTGCTTTCTTAATGTTGTTGTTGTTGTTGATGTTGCTGCTGTTGTTTGAAAATAAGAAAGACTCTGTCTGATTGCAAATGTTTGTTTAGTTCGTATTTTTTTTGTCATTCAGAATGATAGTGAAGTGGCATGTTTCCTAAATTGACTGAGATTGTACACCTTCTTCTTATGCGACTACTTTACGGGTGGTTTATATTCTCTTTTATTTTTTTTTTTTTCTTGATTTTTTTTCTGTCATTTTTTAGGTCTTGTTAAAATGTTGGACAAAGGCGTGCAACAAGTTAATTAAGGCTCATTTGCATGTAGGCACTGCTACCGCAAATGAGGCAAAAAAGAAATGTTAAATTGTATATATGTTCCTTCACACATTCGGATATTTACCCAAATAATCCAGAGAACAGGGTGACACTTATTTTGTAGTTTAGTTGTGGGTTTTAAGATGCAAGCAAAATCGATATATAAGATTTGTCATTTTTAAAATAATCCTCGTGTCGTATACTTCTTGAGGATTATATTAAATATTAAAGGATTTTTAAATAGTTATTATAAAAAGAGGACACAAAAATTGTGTGTGATAAACTTTTTAAAAACCCAAATACCAGTAGCAGCAAACCATCATTATCATTTTAGCATAATACATATTTATTTTTACATATTATTCCTTTCATCGATCAAATATTGTGCTCAATACGTTGGCAATCGTTAATCCCTAAAAACGCGCCTTTAAAGCGTTTTATTCCAGATCTTTTTTTTTTTTGCAAAAAAAATATATGGATTTGTATGAGTTTTATATAAAACTTGTCACATTTGTGTTTTCTTCCTTGTTTTATGTTAAGGTTAATGTTTATTTTATGATTGATACAACTTTATGACAAATAAAAGAAAAATCTATGGTGTCTCCTATCAATGTGATTTTCAATGTTACATTTATTGTCTGTTACCCTTAATCTGCACAATGTGTGACCTTTATATTCTTCTAAGATTTTTGTAATATTAAGGGTTAGTTTGTATAAAGTTCCAATTATGGCCATATGTCAGGTACCGTAAATAGTGCAATAAAAGAATGTTTGTTTTCCTCTTTTATGCAACTAATTTTTGGGCGTTTTTTTTTTTTTTTTTTGCTTAATTATACATACATATGTCATGGTTTTATTTTTAAAATTATCGCTGACAATTAAAAGGGGGTTTTCTCACAGTTAATGTAAAAAAAAAATGTTCAGATTTATTATTTCACTAACAGGTGTTTAATTACATGCTAACTGCATCATTTTGTCGTAGTTATCATCTGCATTCAAGCGTTTAATAAATGTAACTTTTTATAATAATTATTACTTAAACCAAAAAAAAAAAATGTTACTAACCGCAATAAAAAAAATTCCATTGATCTTTATTTGTATTAAATAAAATTTTTATTTACAAAAACTAATTTTGATCAAATTCTAACCCAGTATCATCATAGACAATAAAATGTCAGCAAGCAATTGTCAGAACGATTTCATTTCTAATGTAGACACTTAATATTAATGTTATGGCAATTATCACATGATATCCTTGACATGCAATCGACTCTTGTCAATTACACTCACCAAAAAAAGTTTGTAATAGCAACTGAAAATTTTGCTGTTATTACGGGAAATTCTGCTAATTTGAGCCCAGCGGTATTTTTTTGCTAATCTTAGCAGCACATGTCTGCTGACGTGTAGTACAATGGAATTAGTAGAAAAATTAGTAGCCGCTACTAAATTTTAGTAGACTTTTTGTAAAGTGAAATTTAAAATTTGTTTGCTAAAATCAGCAAAAAAAAATTACTAAATATTATTAATATTAGTAAAAAGCTTTAAATTTATTTTTCTTATCGAGCTTCAAAAATTATGATTATATTTTTTAAAAACGAATTAATGATTTTGTTTTAATTTGGTAATTTCTGTTTTGAAAAATATTTTGGTAAATTTTTTTTTTTTTTACTTTTAAGGTTAAATTTAAATTGTTTTTGGGGCGGATTTTTAGAACTAAAAAGTGGATTTCCTCTTTTTAGACATGATTCGGTATCTTCACTTCCGATCCCTTTTTTAATATATGTAACACTTTAAGGAAATTTAAGTTTGTAGGTCTAAGTTTTAATTAGAAATAACATTTCCTTCAATATCCACTTTTTTAAAATTAGTAATATTTTTTGCTAATTTTAGCAAATCGGTTTTCAAAAATTTGTAAAATGATTTCTGAAATTAGCAACAAAAATTTGTTAATATTCTGTAAAAATTCTGTAATTTGTAAAATGTAAATAGCAAAAAGATTTGCTAAATAATAATTTTTTACTAAAAATCAGTACAAAAATAGTAGAGTGCGATTGAAAACCGTTTACAAATTTTTCTGCTAACTTTTTTTCTGAGTGTATGTCGGCCATTAAATGACACTTTACACGCAAAGAAAAAACATGGTTGAGAGAATCATATTCGAAGAGCATCATATAATTTTGGCTTTATGATTGTGCCAACGACAGTCGTACTATATTATGGATATCATATTATGATAATAAAATATTCATAATTTTACCATAATATTGACCCTACAGTTATATTATGATCCAAAAATTAGCACATTATGATTCTAAATAAACATATTATGATGTTAAATTTATCATAATATGATTGCATGTAATCATAGTATTCTCAAAATGTTATTACATTATGGTCCCCATAACTATATTATGATTTCTGGATTATCATAATATGATCCATATAAAATCTTAATATAGAATCTTTTTCACAATAAATTGATTATTTTTAATGATATTACATGTATAAAGAATTTTCGATAAAAAACCCTCAAAAAAATCTTCTAAAGTTTAAAAAAAAATAAACTGGATCTTAATAGGTCAATTGATGAAATGTTTTAATGCCACATGAAAGGTATTTTCTACCCATCTGATATTTGTCCAGTTTTAGTAAACAATATATGATTGATTTTTTAAGACATTTTGGTTTTTATGAAAACAAGACAATACTCGTATTAGGACTGTAAATGTCAAAGTCATGTTTTATTTGATGTATAATAATTAACTGATTGTTGCCAAAATTTTATGGTTGCATAATTATCATATTTTTTTCATAGTCAGAATTTTTGTTACCACAGTATGGTTAAAGCCAATCATGTTTTAAAATATAAGGTGCCAATCATAAAATAGTGAAATATTTACTATAATAATGATGGTAGCGACCATGTTGATGGTTAGATAACCAATAATATGGTTGTGACAACCATACCCGATTGCAGCAAGCACAATATAGTAGCAGTGATCATGTTGCAACCATGTTTTTTCTCTGCGTGTAGGTTTTAATTTTTAGTAAATACAAACGGGGAAATGTTTTTAATAAAATTTTATGTTTTTGAAGCCAATAACTATGATATTTCTTAGCAATGAAATGGATAATGTATAAATGACACCATTTTAACAATTCCTTGCTAACATATATTTTGCACGTGAAGACAACGTGTTACCTAAAAAAACTCAATTTTTATATATTTTTTCATATTTTTCCTATAAGACATCTAAAAGCCAGTTATCATGTACAAAAATAAATGCAAACGAGTCTGGGTTCAGTCCCCACATGCGTTGTTTTATTAACTTTTAATTAAAAATAGTAAAAATTATTAATTTGTAAAAGGCAGACTTTTCCTTCTAAGACCAGCCATTTTTTAATTCATCGATGAAAAACCAAAATTATCATAACTTTCTTTTACATAACTTCATCCGTTGTAATGATCCCGATATGAAAAAGTAGTTTTCTTAACAACATACCCCACATACCCCAACATACCCGAAAGCCGTCTACACAAAAACATTTTATCAGTAAAGCCGGTATTGCACTCAGGGAATTAAGTCGGTAAAAATAATTGCTTTTTTAATTTATTTAAAAAATGAAGATAAAACAGCGATTTGAAGTTTTGACTGTAAAATTTCAAAAGGTATTATTCTAAGGTTGCCATATAAAATTTAAAAAAACTAATTTTTTTCAAGTTTTCATACACTCAGAAAAAAAGTTAGTAGAAAAATTTGTAAACGGTTTTCAACACACCTTTACTATTTTTGTACTGATTTTTAGTAAAAAAAATTATAATTTAGCAAATCTTTTTGCTTTACGTTTTACAAATTACACATATTTTACAAATTTTTGTTGCTAAGTTCAGAAATCATTTTACAAATTTTTGAGGACCGATTTGCTAAAATTAGCAACAAAAAAAATTACTAATTTTAAAAAAGTGTATATTGAAAGAAATGTTATTTCTAATTAAAACTTACACCTACAAAATTGAATTGCCATAGATTAATAAAGGGATCGAAAGTGAATATACTGACTCATTCTAAAAATAGGACATCCACTTCAAATAGCACTAAAAAGCTTTTTTAGTTCTAAAAATCAGCCCTAAAAACAATTAAAATTTGACCTTAAAAGTAAAAAAAAAGTTGACTAAAATATTTTTCAAAACATAAATAAATTCGTTTATGTTTTAACAATTTTTAAGATTTTTGAACCATTGTTTTTTTTTTAATTTTGTATAAAATATTTTTTGAAAAAAATTAATGAAATAAAAAAATTTTTATACTCGATAAAAGAAAATAAATTTAAAATGTTGTACTACTATCAATAATATTTAGTATTTTTTTTTGCTGATTTTAGCAAACAGATTTTAAATTCCACTTTACAAAAAGTTTACTAAAATTTAGTAGCGGCTACTAATTTTTCTACTAATTTCAGACATGTGTTGCTAAGATTAGCAAAAAAAAAAATACCGCTGGGCTCAAATTAGCAAAATTTCCTGTAATAACAGTAAAATTTTCAGTTGTCATTACAAACTTTTTTTGGTGAGTGTAGTACTTTATCACACACCGGGTGAAAAATCCGATAAACCAAATTTTTTTTGACGAAATTTGCCTATTTACTCACTTAATTATTTTTGTTCGTGATGTCCAAAAATTAATGGGTACTCCTTATTTTTCAGCTGTTCGTAAGCGAGTGGGTAATGACCACCCATTACTTTTGTGTTTTTGTAAGTGAGAAGATAATGAGCACTCATTCCTTTGGGACATCACGAACAAAATTAATTAAGCGGGTAAATAGGCGGGTAAGTAGTTGAAACCCTTTTTTTCTGGGGATACAAACACCTCCAACGCTTTTCTAACATTTCGATACTTTTTTTATACAACGGTTTATCTTTAGCCTCAAAATAGGCCTCGGTTTCAGCAACCCCTTCGTTCGAACTAATAGCCTGTTCCTCTATTTCGAAAGAACACGTTCGTTCGCTTTCTAGTCGAAAGAAAACTGATTTGGGTTTCACAAACTCTATTTCTATGCGAACGATGACTCGAACGACAAGTCGAATGAAAACGAAACTGTTTTCATACAAAATTTGGTTTCTCTATTTCGAACAGCTCGAACGCAAATGTCAAAATCAGTCACTTGCTATTTTTTTGTCGAGTAAATATATATTTGATATTTTTAAAAGCAAAATGAAGTTAAAAAAGCAATGGATAACAAAAAGTAAGTACAAAATAATACAAATATTTATAGTTTATTAAGAATTTTAAATTTTAGTTAAAAAAATCAACAATGGACCATCCGAAGACGCTTGTATTTTATATGAAAGAAATTCCTGATTTTGCCAGAAGGACTCTAGTGTTCGGAGCAAACAAATTTTCCGCAGAGGAGGAACATTTTACCAGAAAACTAAACTCCGTTTCACCTCCTATTACGCTGTTGCTGAGTGGTAAAAGGTATGTGTGTGTTGTTTGTGGCTTACGTTTGCCCAAGAAGCTCATATTTACATTTTTTATTTTACATCTCTTATTTTACAAGGAATTTAGCAGTGACCGCACCGAACAGACAACAGGCAACAGAAAAGCTCTCCAAACAACAATTTCACCCACAACCAATCGATAACAAAATTTTTCACAAATAAACACACTTTCCAAATAAAAATTGATTTGTTTATTGTTATTTTTTTATTTCATTTGTCATATACAGCTGATCACTGTTAAAGAGGGTTGTTTTTGTCTATAAGCAGTTTAGTAGTATTTTTGCTACTTTATGATCTGGCATCTCTGTGATTTGTAAATGCGTAAGTAACAAAAATTGACATACGAAAGTCAAGTCGATCGAAGGCTTTCAAAATAGAGAAACCCAAATTGATTCGAATTCGAGTGACTTGCTTTCGTTCGACTAGTTTTTCGTTCGAGATCGAGGAACAGGCTATAAATCTATTTTCAGCGAGCATTTTTTGAGTTCTGAAAACAGGTTAAAAAAGCCAAATCTGGCAAACACGGTGGGTAAGGAAGCAATTGAAAGCGTAATTCGTGCAATTTAGCCATCTTCTGGAATCATCGACACGTTGTTGTTTTTAGTGCACTGTGAGCAAACGCGGCACCCATTTCGAAAACAGCTTTCTCATGCAAAAGTTTTCATGGAAAATAAAGCCAACATGTTTTTTTTGTTATCTTTAAGGTACCAGCTATCTCCTGCAACTTCATTTTTCAGGCAGCCAAACTGATTTTATGAACTTTTTTGATGTTTTCCGGTACCATCACCATCTTTTTTTGCGACCAGAGCGTTCGGCGTCTTCGGTGTTTGTGCAACCACGTTTAATGTCAGCAAACAATTTTAGTACCATTTGTCTCTATGGAGCAGAGTCCAATTAACACTTATCAAGCCAGGCTTTGGCTTGAACGATGTTCTTCCCCCATAATAAATCTTTCAAATTGCTTTGAATCTATTGTTTTTAAAATCGCAAAAATAACGTCACCAAAACAGCTGTAACTTGTTCACTAATGAACCAATTGTCATTAAATTTTGAGGGTTGGTAGTTCCAAAAAATCAAATGGATTTTTCATTAGTGGCGCCACCTATGCGTCACATCCTACGGATTTTTCTGCCGATGTATTAAAAGTATTTACTTATTTAAGTCCCTTTTGCTGACTAGTGATTTAAATGTTACAAGTAACTACATACTTCAGTATTTTCTTGGTAATGACTAATATGTGGGTATACTCCTAAGCTTTAGGCAACCGCTTACCTTCAATAACACCCACATGTTAAGATTTTACAATTTTTTGTTTTCTTATTCCATTTTCCCTTACTTGGTTTTGCTGAGATAGTACACCAATCGTCTCAAAATGACTCTTTGAGTTGATTTAACGATGTCAGTCCGTTTATACGTCTGTCCATGTAAGCATTGTAATCAAACTACAGGTTTAAAAAATAAAGATAAAATTTGGTACATCAGTTTCTATTGGTCAAGAGGGAAACCTACTGAATTTGGTTAAAATCGGTCCATATTCAGACCGACCTGCAATAGGAAGGTAGATATCTGATTAAAATTTTGATTATTTTATATGAGACAATAAATTATGCCGTCAAATTTGCCGAAAATCGGACCATATATGGGGACCATGTGAACCAATCTTTCCGGTATATGTTTAAATGAACTTTAAAAAAAAAACGACAGTTCACAAATATAAAGATATTTTGATGAAATTTCGTACAAAAGCTTCTATTGGCCCAAGGACGAACTCTATTTAATTTGGTAAAAATTAGTTCGTATTCAGATCTATCTCTCATAGAAGGGTAATTCTGAATATGAATGAAATGGTATTTAGACACACAAACGAGAAGATATCTGATTCAAATTTGTGTTGAACTCAAAGGAAAAACATGATTGCGGCAATCACATTCGAAGATCATCATATATTTTTTGGTTTATGGTTGTGCCAACCATATGGTTATCATATTATGATAATAAAATAACCATATTTTTATCATAATATTGTCCCTACAGTTATATTATGATTAAAAAATTATCATAAATAAACATGTTATGATATTGAGTGATCGCACGTAATCATAGTATGCTCAAAATGTTATCATATAATGGTTCCTCATAACTATATTTTATTATTCCAGGATTATCATTATAAGATGTCTAATCTAAGAAAATTCTTTAAGAAAAATTTTTAAGAAACTATGAAAAAACTTAAAATTTAAGAATATTTCCTTTTGAAATGTTCTTTCTAAAAAAAATTGATATTAAGGACTTTTTGAAGAAAAATGATAGATACTAAAAAACTTTTCTTTCCAGAAAACTTTGATGCTGTGGACTTTTTTTAAAAAAATACTTACATTTTTTTTTATAAATTCTAATGACTTTTTTTAAAAAAAAAATCTATCGACATTTTTTAGATTTTTTAGAAAGATTTTAGAAATTTTTCTTCAAGAAAAAGTCTTTAGAATCTAAGAATATTTCTACTAGAAAAAGTCCTTAAAATTTAAGTGACGAAAAGTCTTCAGAATTTATGAATTTTTCTTTCAAAGAAATGCCTTAAAATTTAAGTTTTTTTTTTTTGGAATATATGAATATAACATATAGAGGAAACAGTTTGGAAAATCTGAAAATTTTAGTTTAAAGAAAAGGCCATAGAACCTAAAAATATTTTTATCAGATAAATTTATAAATATCTATTATTTTGTGTAACAAACCTTTACGTACAAAAAAAATACTCATGGGTTCTACAGCATTTTTCTTAAATTTTTTTTTTTTTTAATATTTTCAGAACTTATATTCAAAAGAATTAAAAAATATAAAATCTTTTTGTAAATAATATTATATGTATAAGGAATTTTCGAAAAACCCCTAAAAAAATAACTGGATCTTAATGGGTCAATTGATGAAATATTTGAATGACATGTGAAAGCTATTTTCTACCCATCTGATATTTGTTCAGTTTTAGTAAACAATATATGATTGTTTTTTAAGACATTTTGTAGTAAAAACAAACTGGCTGAACTGACAAAATTTTTTTGTTTTTACGAAAACAAGATAATATTTTGTCTGTAAATGACAAAGTCACGTTATATCTGATGTATAATTATTTAATGATTGTTGCCAGCATTTTATGGTTGCATAATTATCATATTTTTTTCATAGTCAGAATTTTTATTTCCACAGTATGGTTACAGCCAATCATGATATAAAATAGAAGGTGCCAATCATAAAATTGTAAAATATTTACTATAATAATGATGGTAGCGACCATGTTGATGGTTAGAAAACCAATAACTTGATTGTGACAACCATACCCGATTGCAGCAAGCACAATATAGTAGCAGTGATTATATTGCAAACATGGTTTTTCTCTGCGTGTGTTAATATAATATGGGAAATTCAGACCTATGGGTAACTTTTCGACATTTTTGTTCCTTTTTATCTCTTCATTTTCCGCCCTCTTCTTAGTAAAATGTTTAACACCATTCCTAGAATTTGGACCGCTTTTAAAATTATACTTGCTGTAAGGTATTATATAGTCGTCATGCCCAACTCTAATGTTTTTACTAGTTTTACAATTTTTTTAGTTCGAGTAGTTTTATATATTTTTACAACTTTTTAAGTTTTTTTTTTTGTAATTCTTCTGCTAGTTTTACTAGAAAAATATTCACATAGACCTATTATTGATTAGTACGATATTTCGGGTGTTAGTTGTTCATTTGCATTTAAGCAATATTTTCTTGTTTCAGATTGCCAGCAGGTTACAACCATGGAAAAAATTTGTGCGGTTGTTGGCAGGCCGCAAACCGTAACTTGGATATTTTTCAACATAGCCGTTAAGAAAGTATTATTGAATTAGATTCACAGGAAATAGTGAATTTGTATCTGCAGTCTTTTTCAACTTGCAGTTTATGACTTATTACTGTATATAACCATTATAGGCGCTTATGTTTAATATCGTACTAATAACATAACAATGATTTCCTCTTCAAGTTAATGTTAAGGCAGACATTTACAATAAAATAAACATCTTCCTCATTAGATTGACAATACAACCCACGAGCCAAAATCATTATTATAATGATTATTTTACGCAAATTTCACAAAGTAAAGAAAAAATCATAAAAACTAAACGCAATTTTCCGTTTTATTTCTATTGTCAAATTATTTAGACAAACAAAAAAAAACTAAAAAGAAAAATCACAGCATCCGTTGTGATACAATTTTTATAAGTAATAGACGACAACGTCAATGACGACGACAGTAACAACAAAATAAAATACACTTGCAAATTTGTGCCAGCAAAAAAAAAAAAAAAAATCACAAACAACAAAAAGAACATCTTTTTCACATCTTTGGTTGCAGTGCTCATTTTGTTTTGTTTTTAGTTTTCTTTCAAAATCCAACAACAACAATAACATGGGACTCCCATTGTTGTGTCAACTTACATTGTGTCACTATTTGTCATGTGACAATGTTTGGATTGTATAAATGCTTTAGAAGGAAGCTGGCTTTGCTGGTCGGCTGGTTGGCTCAATGGCTGACTGGCTTTTAGATGACTGTCATCGTTGTCTTCTCTGTATGTATTTTATTTGAATTGCATTGACTCAATTGAATGGGAATTAAATTCAAGTGAATTTGATGTAAACGTGCAACACAGCAACATCAACAACATTAGCATCATCTGAAGCAACAACAATATTACCCATGTCATGTTAGTAAGTAGGTCAAATAGTACTTAAAACACATAAAACTCTTTACAATGAATTCTATGGATTTCAATGCAAAGTTATTTGATAAAGAGTTAAAAGTAAAATTTCTGTAAGTAGTTGGAGTAAGAAACAAACAAACAAAAAAAAAAATTGCTTACTTAAGTGAAGTTATTATTGTTCTTGTTATTTTTTTTTCTATCCTCAATTTTAGAAAAGCGCCATCATTTAGTAAAACACAGTAGCTGTTGCTTTATCATCTGTAACTCAGTTGACTGTGCAACAGCATCGCCATCATCAGCATCAACATCATCATCGTGATCATTTTAAACATCTTGAGCAAATAACCTTAACGTTTTGGAAATTAATTGTATTTCTTGGCGAGCAGGACAAGCTACATACCACGGGTGGAGGGAGGGACGGACGAACGCTTGTTCAAAACAATGCTTTAGTTTTGTTTAGCATTGCAACATTTTTTTTCCTGTTTTTTTTTGTACATTCTTATGAATTCTTGGTACTCCCATAAACGGTGATTTTTTTTGTTGATAGGACAACAACATTTACTTGGCCAATGTTCGAAAATTATAGCACAATCACTTAAACTCACGATCAACAAAATATGATTGCTAGCCGGCTACCGGCCACGGCAGCAAACGATGCAATCAACAGACAAACAATCAACGGCAGCATTAACAACAACAGCAGCAATATTTTAGTAGCTACTGATATTGCTATGCACGATTGAGAGGAGCTGCTACATAGCAGATCCTTTTGTTGTTGCTGTCATGTGATACCTTTAAATCAACAGATTTTATTGCACTATTTCCAAGTGATAAAGTACATAGTCTTCATTTTATTAGTAATATTCAAAATAAGTTTAAGTAGGTTGAACATTTATCTATTTAGTTAGTTTAGGTTAAAAGAAAGCCCCCCCCCAGGATGTTATTTAACCCCTCATGAGCACAACAACCTAAAACCATTCAGAATTTCTCAGTCTGGACAAAATTTCCAGAATGTATTCCTCAGATGCCTGAGTCAACGTTCTTCTGGTCATAAACGTTTTCCACCTTCTCACTCCTACAGTAACCACAGCATTCCGCCTAACGTCAGGATAAGAAAATTAAAGGATTCTAAAGGGTGGGTAAATTTCAAGGGCCGATGTTGAATGTGAACCACACCTAAACGTCAAGTTTTTTTCTGCATTTCATTTAACATTTCTTAATTTCATACCAACTCAATTTGAACCATTCAAAGATACACGATCGAGGAACGCGTTAAAGTTATTCCGGCTTATTATGAAAATGGGCATTCAAATCAAAATGCACTTTATGATTGTTTTTGTCAGCATAATAGACCAAATGTATCCACAATCGGGATAATTGTTTTCTGCAAATCGAGTCTGTAGGAAATAAGAAAACACCTGTGGATGCTCGCCAAGTTCGTTCTGCGGAAAATATTGCTGTTGTTCGCTATAGTGTGGCAGAATAGCCGTCAATCTCGACTTGCCGTCGAGGTCATCGAAAATTTGGACCATCGGATGGAGGAGTGCCGCCGAGGTCGCGGAGGCCATTTTGCCGATATTTTGTTCCATACATAATTGAACCGTACCATACTATGATAATAAAAAGAAATGGCAATAAATTATTCAAAATCAACATCGGCCCTTAAAATTTAACCCTTTTTAACCATACAACCTAATTTGTTGCCAATCGAATGAAGCAGCCAAATTTGAATTATGGTTGAAATAACTTAAATTCTGATTTTCTCTAGTCACAACTAAAAAATACGATTACCATAATTGCACAATTCGATGTATGCCGTTCGTGATATCAGAGAGTTTTTAAATCAACAAAACTTTACGATGATACACAGGAGACAACATGCTGACAAACAAATTTGTTGTGACAACAGAAAACATATTGACGCAAGAGTGATTTCACTGTCAGAACTTCCGTTGCCTCAATAACAATTTGGTAGTCACAACCTAAAAAATTCAATTGCTGCAAATTTTAATCGATTGTCAGCATGAATCTGTTTTCTGGGTATAGTTGTGGATATTAGATTCATTCTATTTTTATCCGCACCGCAAAGTTTTTCAGGAACACACTATACATGGCCGAAAGTCAAATGTGCAGTTACTTTGTATATATTTTGCTCCCGTATCCATCTTCGAACCGTCTGTACCACCACACGGCCCTTTGATGAATATATAAACACGACGTCAACAATAACTTTCAGACCCCCTTTTCGAGTGTTGATTGCGTGGCCCCATTCAAGCGTTTCAAAATCTAGTCATTATAACTTAACGAAAATTCAGAGATTTGGTTTCGAGTTTAGCGTTTTCATCCCATATAAATTTATTTGTCTTAAATGGGTAGCAAAAATATTTTATTAGATTCTTTTAAGTTATTTTTTCGTGTAGATGTAATAATCATATATTTAGGAAAAAAATTGAAAATTATTGTATCCTTCTGTAGGAAGATATGTCCTGGGATTATATGTCCCACTGGGTTTCTTGAACAACATAAAATAGAACAAAATATTCCATCGGTAGAGATATGATTTTTCCAATTTTGCTTGGGATGCATGATCCCCATGGTAGTGATAGGGTTAAGGGATCCATACCATACAGTAGCATATTTTATCTTTTTAGGGGATTTTTCGAAAAAGCGCGATTTCCCAAATTATCTCATGATATTCTATACAATGTCATCAACTTATGCGAACATTTTTTTCTAATGAAGTGGCATAACCTCTACCCCCTCTTGTTAATACACTCAGAAAAAAAGATAGTAGAAAAATTTGTAAACGGTTTTCAATCCCACTTTACTATTTTTGTACTGATTTTTAGTAAAAAAATTATTATTTAGCAAATCTTTTTGCTATTTACATTTTACAAATTACAGAATTTTTACAGAATATCTACAAATTTTCGTTGCTAATTTCAGAAATCATTTTACAAATTTTTGAAAACCGATTTGCTAAAATTAGCAAAAAAAATTACTAATTTTAAAAAAGTCGATATTGAAGGAAATGTTATTTCTAATAATTTAAATTTATACATACAAACTTAAATTGCCCTAAAATGTTACATAGGAATAAAAAAGGGATCGAAAGTGAAGATACCGACTCATGTCTAAAAAGAGGACATCCACTTAAAATAGCACTAAAAAGGGGTTTTTAGTTCTAAAAATCAGCCCTAAAAACAATTAAATTTAACCTTTAAGATTTTTAAGCCTTTGACTTTTTTTTCATTTTGTATAAAACATCTTTTAAAAAATATAATCAAAATTTTTGATGCTCGATAAAAAAAATAAATCTAAAACTTTGTACTGATATAAATAGTATTTAGTAATTTTTTTTTCTGATTTTAGCAAACACATTTTAAATTCCACTTTACAAAAAGTCTGCTAAAATTTAGTAGCGGCTACTAATTTTTCTACTAATTTCATTGTACTACACGTCAGCAGACATGTGTTGCTAAGATTAGCAAAAAATACCGCTGGGCTCAAATTAGCAGAATTTCCCGTAATAACAGCAAAATTTTCAGTTGCCATTACAGACTTTTTTTGGTGAGTGTACTATCCTTGCTAAACCCTTTGACGACCATAGGCATACTGCCTTTCCAAGGAATTTTTTACACCTATAAATCTCCAGGCTAGAGATAGGGTCCGATGGGAATATGTCAAAAAGTGACTTTTAAGTGAGGGTTGGGGCAAAAAAAATGTTGTAGGCGCCAAGCCTCTACCTGGTCCCATTTACCCCTTAGTAGACCACAAAATTGGTTAATAAGTATTTTGTATTCGACAGGCAAAAATACTGTATCTGACAAGCAAAAGGATTTGATAGAGGGGAGTGGGGTGAGAGTTGGTTAAATGATCGATCTTGCATTGAGATTGCCGAATGCTCCTTCCACAATTTAAAAAAAATGCAAATACAGGCACCAGGAACTTAACCAAAAATAGAGTTATCCATGTTGTGGAGCTACGTACCCCTTGCAATCCCTATTAAAAAGATTCTGGTTAATATGCTGACGAATCATTATTAGACTTCCGTATTTTTCAAGCGGGTATGACAGCAGATACACATTTTTTCTAGATATGAAGAACATTTCCGGAGTTGAAGTTAAAAATCTTTTATATTTTTTAGATCCAATTATAAGTTTTGCAATCACTTCTATCACTGACGAATTGTGTTTAAAATTGTGTCAAATTAGGCAAAAGGAACTAAGGTTTTCTATACCAGCAAGAATATTACAAAACTGGGGAAACATAAGCATCGGTTGAAGGTCTTGTCCAACAATGTATGTAAAAGAAGAAGAAGAGGGATAATTGAATATTTTCTTTGCTCTGGCTCTGTCTAGGTAGAGATGGTTGTCAGTTGGATCGACGTATATATAATCTTTAAATGTTTCTAAATTTTCTTGGCTTAATAAGAAGTTCTTAATGGTGTAGAAATTTTCGCTTGCCAACAACCTACTGGTTTTCGTTCGACCATAATGTAGAAGGTATCTAAAAACTGAAAGAGATGCTTGAAATTATGGACATAAAACAACTTTATATTTCTTGTAGTGACCCACGTTGCGTTGAGAAGATCAAGCAAATGAAGATGTGATAAGACTAGAAGTTAAATTTTGTGTAATTCAAGCAGTTTGAAGATTGTTATGCCAAATAATAGAAACCAGACCCTCCACAAGGCGACTACATTTGAAGTTGATGTGAGCCCCTCCGATTCCCTTTGATTACCCCTAATTCCAACCAGATCCACATCTTGAAAAAATTTGCGCCCCTGATTTTAAAGTCATTGCTGCTTCAGCCCTTTATTTTAAACAAGTAGTTAAGAAATAAGTTAATTAAATATTGGAAATGGTGTAGTTGCAGTTACAGCAATATTCAATATTGTAAAGTTGCAGCCAGAGTATTTAGGTTTAAACAAAACGTTAATATCGAAATAATTTTTATTGAATAATTTTTCATTTATTTTTGTAGTCGATTTTTTTTTGCTTTTCTTTTATATTTTTGACCAAAATGAATGGTTTCGAGTGCTGTTGCTTCTGCTTTATAGTTGCATGTTTGCAAGTTGCCTGATTTTCATGTTGTTGCTATTGCTTTTCAATTTGATTGTTTTTATTATTTTAGTCTTCTAAATGTCTGGGACTTGTTCTGATATTGAGTGGGGTATAAATGGGATGAGATGTTGGTTGAGTCTGTTGTTGACTCTGTCTGGTATGTTGGAGTACTCGTTTTTTTTTTTTTTTGTTGGTTCTTTAATTTTATTTATTTTTTTTGGTAGCCGTCAAAACAATAAACTCCAAAACGAGCGAACAATGTAAATGTTGAGTCATGATTTTGCTGTTAAAAGGGGCGCTCACCGATCAACACGATCGACAATGATGATGATGATGACGACAATGATGATGCTGCTGCTGCTGACGACGATGATGCTGTAAGTTGCCTGGGTCTCTTCATTGCAGTTGTTTTTTTTTATTTATTTTCTTTTACCAATGACGACAATGAGTGTATTTTTAAAGGACTTTATAAAAGTTTTCGTTGGTTTTTTTTAGATTATTTTTTTTTTGTTTAGTTTACTGGTGTTGACTGTTTGATGTTGTTTGACTTTTTGGTAGCACTACTACACGTTTTGTCTTTTAAAGTTTTTCCATGAGTATTTAATGTTGCTGATGTTGGCCTTTTGTTGATGTTGTAGTTGTTGTAGTATTGCTAAGTGCTGTGTTGTTCTATTAACAATAATAAAAACTAACCAGCCACTTAGGCATCCATTGTTATTTGTTATTTTAGCTTGATTTTAATATTAACATTGTTTGAGGTACACACATATTTTTTTGGGATGTAGATTCATAACAGGGTTCGGATATAATCTGAAGCTTTTCATGGCCACTTCCCCGCTACAGGAAAAAGTAACTCGCATTAATGTCAAACTTGTAATTATTTATTATTCTATATTACAGGAATTTAACCTGAAACAACTTTTAAATTTTTCCTAAAAAGTGGGCAAAGTAGGCGTGGTTAAATATTGCAAAATTTGGGATTTTTTTATACCCTCCACCATACGTGATGAGGATATATAACGGTTAGCCCGTTTGTAACATATCGAAATTCAGGTCGAATAGAGGGAGGGGCAAAAGCCATAATCTGATTTTCTTTCTCTATTTCTTCTGTTTAATGTGGAAACTCATTTAATTTATAACTGATTATTTTTATGCGCACATATAAATTTTGTTTCAATCATTTGTGGAATATTATGTTCGAAAAATGGACGCCGTCGGCGTTGAAGCAAATATGAATTTGCACAACTGTGCGCAGCATTTTTGGTGTCACGTTATCAATTCCTCCAAGGCTAGGGTTTTGATCGCTTATACCAGCAACTTTTATTTTCTCCAAATAATAAATTTCGCACGTGTCTTCTTCACAAATGTCATAACCAAACTAACATTGGATGCCATTTGGAAAATTAGCAGCACTTTCCAATTGATTTATACTTTTTGCCCACCTTGTATAATAAGAGCTTTAAAAGTACTATGGCAATGGTTTGGAAGACAGTAACTTTTTCAGGGATGATAAAGTTGGTACCATAGTACTTTTTGTACTACAATGAGAATCACAAAAGTATATTCGTGCTCCAAAAATTAACGAAATACTACGTCGATAAGCCAGTTACGAGTCAAGACTTGGAAGCCAGTATTACTGGCGTAATTCGCGTGATGGCTTTAGCAATGCAGGAAAGAGTGATTGATATTTGGACCATCCTAATGGACCACCTACAGAGTAGTCGCGGCCAACATTTGAATAAAAATATTTTTTTGGGAAAGTAATTGCCAAAGAATGTTCGTTCAGGTCATAATAAATATTTCGACATCCAATTATATTTTAAGTGTTTTATTTAAAATTACAAAAAGATCTAAATTAATTACCATTTCTTTATAAAGGGTGGGTAAATTTTAAGGGCCGATGTTGATTTTGAATAAAACACAAATTATTTGGGAAATTATTGTCATTTCTTTTTATTATGATGATATGGTATGGTTCAATTATGTATGGAACAAAATATCGGCCAAATGGCCGCCGCGACATCGGCGGCACACCTCCATCTAATTGTCCAAATTTTCGATGACGCTGAGGCATAATTGAGGTTCTATGCTGTTAATGTGCCGAATTATTTCATTCTGTAGCTCTTGAATTGTTGTTGGCTTATCGACGTACACCTTTTTTTTTTTCAAAAAACCCCAAAGAAAGAAGTCCAACGGTGTCAAATCACATGATCTCGGCGGCCAGTTGACATCGCCACCACGTGAGATAACACGGCCATTGAATTTGTTGCGCAAAAGAGCCATTGTTTCGTTAGCTGTGTGGCAAGTGGCACCGTCCTGTTGAAACCACATATCGTCCAGGGTCATATCCTCAATTCCTGGCCCCAATAAGTTCGTTATCATCTCCCGATAGCGAACACCATTCACGGTAAATGCTTGGTCGACCTCATGACACACTATCGCGAACAACAGCAATGTTTTCCGCAGAACGAACTGGGCGAACATGCACAGGTGTTTTTACAGACCCGGTTTGCTGAAATTTGCCCACAATTCTCCCGATTGTGGACACATTTGGTCGATTATGCTGACCAAAAAAAAATCACGAAGTTCACGAAATGCATTTTTATTTGAACGCCCATTTTCATAATAAGCCTGAATAACTTTAACGCGTTGCTCGATTGTGTATCTTTCCATGGTTCAAATTGAGTAAGTCTAAAATTGAGAAATGTCAAATGAAATGCAGAAAAAACTTGACGTTTAGGTGTGGTTCACATTCAACATCGGCCTTTAAAATTTAACCACCCTTTATTGATTTTATAAATATGATAAGGAATTAGGATTTATAAATCAATTTCATTAAATTCATGAAACCTTTTTCTCTGAGTGTAGAACATAATTTTTATTCGCAATGTCCCGCGTAGAAGTAAGAAAATAAAACAAAAAACACTGACTTCGTTTATTGCCTATTTGGAAGGGAATAGTACACTGAAAAAAATAAACCTAAAAAAACGCAAAAACTGCTTAAATTACGAGAGCGGGTCAAGAAGACCGTGACTTTTTGAATGAAACACAGGTTTTTTGATAAAAAAAATCATTTTATTTTTCAATATAGTCTCCTTTGAGCTCTATACACTTTGTTCAACGTTTCTCCAGTTTTGAAATTCCTTCCAAAAATAAGATTTGTGAAGGTCATCAAAATAGGTATTTGTTTGTGAGATGATTTCATGGTTGGAGTCAAATCTCTTTCCGCCGATCCACTTCTTTAGGTTTGGAAACAAGAAATAGTCACTCGAGGCTAAATCCGGAGGATAGGGCGGATGAAGAAGCAAATCGTAGCCTAATTCATGGGTTTTTGCCATGGAAACGAAGTTGTCACACAATTTCGATCGATTGTGGTCGATTGTGAACAAACGCGGCACCGATTAGAAAAGCTTGTTCAAATTTTAACAGGAGTCTTGTCAACAGCTGACTGTTGACAGGAGCAGTGTTGCCATTTCAGTTAAAAGGCGGGAAATTCAAATCGTCACGGACTTATTGTCCCGCCTTCGTATGAGATTTTTATTTTTGTTAAATACTAATAAGACAGGAACAACACAAACAAAACTGCTAAATATACAAAATTTTAGTTATATTTGAGTTAAATTTTAGTTAATTGAAATTAACAATTTACTCAGCTCAGTCAGCAAAAAACTTTTGCTGAATATTAGTAGACACAAAATCCAGCAAAAAATAAATTATGTTATAACTATAAAAAAAAATTTATATTTAAGTTAAATTTAGCTGTAAGCTAAATACACCAGAAATATTTGCTAAAATTTCAGATTCTTTGATCAAAATATAACATCCACTAACATTTTAGCAGGTAAAATTATCATTTTCAATTAACTAAAATTTAAGTCAAATATAATTTAAATTTTATATGTTAACAGCTGTATGCATAGATATTTAATTGGTTCTTAAAACAGTCTTATAAGGAAAATTTGTTGTTGTTTTGCATGTTAAATTGATTTATAAGTGTGTTATAAAAATCACCAAAATTTCTATGCATTCGGTTGCTAATATTTTAAGTTTTGTTGTGTTTATCTTACTAATACTAAGCCAAAAAATTGTGCTAATTTCAGCAGTTTTTTAAACTAATTTTTTAGTACCTTTATCTAACATTTTTAAAGATTTTTTAATTTCTGCATTGTTTCTAAAATCATTGATATTTTTTCTAAATAATTCTTAGATTTCCTGCTATTGACTTCACAAAATCTCTGATGTAAAAAATATAAAATTCCAAGCCCTGCTATAAGATGTTTTTTTTTCAATTCACTAACTACTTACACTTAAAAAAAAAATAAAAAAAAAATGCAACCATCAAACTATTAAATGCAAAATTTAGAGTGAACAAAGTATTGTATTCTTTCACCAAACAAGAACGTTAATAATTTTCAATTAATAAAAAATCTAAAACATGTTTAGACAAACACCAAATAAGATTAAGAATAGACAGCAATTTTCCTTCGCATAAGTCCTCTAACACACAGGGCCATAATTATAAGTATGAAAGAAGAGCTTTGGAAAACTTAAAGCATTTTGATATGACCAACAACTTGGAAAAGCAAATAAGGATATGTTCATTAGCGTTTTAGAAAAGAGTACTTGTTGAATGAGTAATAGAGATTGTTTTAAACTGATAGTGATGCTGATTTTTTAATAATTTAAAAAGAAAAAATAGTCAACATAGCACGTACAAATTTGGCTAAAACAGTTTTGAACACTTTTAACTTTGTCACAGATTTTTAAAAATCTTTTACATATTTTGAATTTAAATCAAATACAAAAAAAGTTTGACCTTGGCACTCGCCAGCAGCAGCAACAGCAGCCGCATCATTGTCATCTTCATGATCACTACTAAGTATTTTCTTTATTGTTGAATTGTTTTCTTGATTTAAGCCGAGTCAAAAAAAAAAAGGATATACAATTTCATGGTTTTATAACAAATTCCAAACATAATAATGCCAAGAAGTCTTTGGATGAATTGTATTCTTAGTTGACGCTTTGTTTTAGTTTAAGTCTGACAACAAGAACAAAACTACCGAAAGCGGTATCGTTTTGTGTGAATGCATTACGAATGAAATAGCGACACAAAGTAAAATGCCGCCACTATTTTTTTTTTTATTTTTTTGATATTTCTTCCTCTTATTCTGTATCTCAGTTAACCGCCTTCAACTTTTTCAAGTTTAACAGATTATGCGCTGATTCTTAGTCGCATCATCTTTTGCCTTTTCTTATTCCACTTTTTTTTTTAGCGATTTCATTTAAGAGCAGCAGAAAATTTACTCTACGACGTGTGCTAAACACGAGACTTCCACGAACTGGCTGACTGGCTGGCTGGCTGGCTTCCCCTGTTGAACAAAATGCGTAGCAAATGTTTTATGGCTTAAACACGTTTAAACAAAATATTGCAGTTAAAAAATCTTAAGAAATATGACAAAATTGTGTTTTTTTTAAAAAAAGCTTTATTTTCGTTTTCATTTTAAACAATAAAAAAAAGCCCCAACTTGAACAGTCGTCGTTCAGTGACAAAGGATTTCTATTGTTGATTTAGGATCCGTCTTTTGTCGTTTTCTTAAAACAATACACATTTATCAAATTCTTCGAGAAATTTTCAGAAATAGTATCATTATTGTGACTGTTGGTTGTGTCGGTCTGGTATTTGTGCATCCAGTGGATGACAGTGATGTTCCATGACGAAGGTTTTAACGTGTAATTTTTGGTGGCTAACAAAAGTAAGTCTAAAGTAATACATGTATTACTCATCATAGAAATAAATATGTGCAAATAGCAGAAAAATACTACTACAAATTAGTTAAAAAAGATCTTTGCCGAAAAAAAATGCTGAAAGTAGTAAATGTTATAAATTTGTTTTTTATTCACTTGTGAATTGAAAAAAAAAAAAAAAACAATTTTACTGATAACCATTGAAACTTTACTCTAATATATTTTGAGCGTTTTAAATTCGAGAACAAATTTAAATTTCGTCAAGAAACTTTTTTTAATAAATAAATGTTAATGTAATGTAATGTTAATTACATTACATTAACATTACATTAACATCTTCGTTAAAACGCCTGAAAATATAATGTTCACATACAAAATTTAACTTTTCGTGGTACTACAATGGAAAAAAATCGTAAAAAAATAGAATCCATTCGACTTCCATTCTGAAATTTACAGGGAATATTAAGGTTATATTGAGCTTTAAGAAAATATTTTTTTCATATTTTTCGACTTTTTCAAAGATGGTGAAAAACAGAAATTAAGTAAAAAAAAACCAAATTTTAAAAATAAATAAATTAAAAAGAAAATAATAATTTTTAAAAAGGAGGTTCAAATACCTTTCAAATAAGGCATTGGTCTTTAAAATCCATCCACAAGTTTTTGCGAAACATTAGTTTAAAAGTTGTCATCTCGGAAGATTTTTTACGATTTTGACGATTTTTAAATGCACATAACATTTAAAAAAAAAATTTTAATTTTTTTCTGGAAATACGTGTAAAATATTTTTTAAGGAAGAATACGTACTAAAATTTTGCAAGACATCGGAGACATCAAAGTCAATTTTTAGCAAAAATCGTACGGTCTGACATGGAATGACTCATATATGATTTTATATCGCTCTAGAGCAACGGTTCCCAAATGAGGGTTGCGACCAAATGGGTCCGGGAAGAGTTCGGAAAATATTCTTTAAAAATAGAAAGGTAATAATAAATAATCTTCCATGTCAGTTGCCATAATTGTATTAAAAAAATCTATAAAAGGCGACTAATAAAAAGTTGTGGTATTCCAATTCTTAAGACTTTTCAGGCTCCGACTTTTGTTTTTGTTTAATTGAATGCATATTATTTTTATTTATTCTATAAAACACATTCTAAAGTGCTTAAAAAACATGAGAGTGTGCTTAAGAATTAATTTTTCTAGGGCATTTTAATTGAAACATTCTTCCAAAAATTTAATTTGGTATATCTTTTAAATGCTGAAAATTCTAAAATTTCATCTGTCATATTTTTACTACTGCTATTTTTTCTGAAAATCTTCGGACTTAAATGTTTTTATTTAAATACAAAAAAAAATTAATTTGTGGGTCCGTCAGCCCGTAAAAATGTCTCAAGGGGTCCATGAAGTGAAAGTTAGTGGGAACTACTACTTTAGAGCAACTCAAATCCCAAACCAAAATTTTCTTTTTTTTTTTAATTTTGTTAAACAAACATTTAAAGTTTTCAGATGGCACTTTAAAATTTTATTAGAAACATCATAGAAAATAAAAATTACAAATATTACAAATAACCAGCCTTTAGTTTAGCGATGCCACCACCTATTTAATTTCGACGAATTTGGAGAAAAAGTTAAATGTTTGCCAAAATTTGATGCAAGTGAAAAAAATTGTTTACTATTGCTGCCTTCCAATTACCAAAATTCACGATATTTTGAGTCAAATCAAAAGGGTTATATTTCCAAAACTTTATCAAAAATTCCAACAACATTGCTCGTTGCCAGCCGAGGTCAATAGTCAATTTTTTTTATTAATTTGGTTCCTTCATAAAAATTTTTCATAATTTTTTTTTAAAATGTTGAAATAAAAAAATGTACGCAGAAATTTTCTTCCCAACCTTTTAGTAATTGCTTTTCTAAAAGAAAATTTCGAAGTTAACCCTTACATAAACGTGGGGTCAAAATGACCCACAATTTTCTTAAACCCAAAATACATTATTTGATGAAAAATATCGGCATAATCAACTTATAAGTTCTTAAAATTAGCATTTTTCAATAGAATTCATCTAAATTAACACATATAAACACTGTAATCAAAATGACCAGAAAAAAATAAAAAATGTAATAAAAAAAAAAAAATATTTCCAAATAATTTCGGTAATTGTTTTTTTAAAAGAAAACTATAGTAGAATCTCATAAATTAAAACTCCGACAAATTTTGTACGCTTCGGTTCTAATTTCTGGAAGTTTTTTTTTATTTGTTTAATTTTTTTTTTTTAATTATTTTAAACCAAATAGGGAAAAAAACTAAATTATACGATGTATTAAACGATGTATAAAATGGGGAATTACAATTCGGTTATAGTACAATTTTTGATCAGTTGAGGACTGAATATCAAAGTGAAAGTTATGTATTCGGGTGAAAGTTTAAAAAAAAAATGTCAAATATACGTCAAATAATTAAATGTTAATAAATAAAATTTTTTTTGTGTTAAAATATTTTATTATTATTTCATCATTTTCTGTAAAAAAAAAACTGTCCTGAAATTAGAACTTTTCAGAAATTAGAACAACCCGAGGAACAAAGTGATTATAATTTGTGAGATTCTACTGTATTGCCATTCCAAGGAATCGTCAGTGGTTAGTTTATGTGTAAATTTATCAAAATATTTTTATTTCTAAATAAAAAACTTTTTTCAGGAATCGAATCGGCAACCCCCTATGGGATTTGACTGGCAGCATCGCCTTTTATTGAGATACACCATGACCGGTACAGCAATAAGTGTGATTAAATTACATTTTTATCAAACACTGCATTTTAAAGTTTAAAAAATGGTGGGTCATTTTGATCTTCAGTTAAAAGTAAGAGTTAATTTAGATTTTTTCTATACAAAAATTTAAAAAAAAAATCTTAAAATTAATAAAAAAAAAATTAAATAACTTTTGGTTCTATCTGAGAACACTAACAGTACTTTCTTTTACCGTTTAAAGCAAACAAATATTTTTCATCTAATTACAAATCAAATCTCATCAAATATCATATATTTAAAATTACATTAACAGGTGATTTTGAATTGAGGTCAATTGGAAAAGAAACGAAAGTATCATACAGACAACATGATTTATAAATTTATAAAAAAATAAAAATAATTTATAGTTTTAATTGAAAAAAGGGTTGCCCTCATGACCACACTCATCAACTCAGGCAACAAGCACAAGAATAAAGAAACATAAACACGCAAATACTGTAACGACACGATTTCCTCCGTTAGCTGGGGTAAGCTCGCGGGGGTAGGGATCGTCACAGAAATTTCTTTGATCCAGTGACCGAGAGTAAAAGACGTGATGTTATACAAAGGTAAATTCGTTTATTGTTGTTAATACTACAGGGTTTAAAAGAGAGAGAGAGAGAGAGAGAGGAGAGAGAGATAATGAGAGAGAATGAAGAAGCGGCCTGGGACGGCACGCTCCCTCTGGTATCTTCACGGGGAGGACAGCGACCGGGGACGGCACGCTTCCTTTTATGAACTACGTCTAGGCGAGGGCAGCGACCTGGGACGGCACGCTCCCTCTGGTATCTTCAAAGGGGAGGACAGCGACCGGGGACGGCACACTTCCTCTGATGAACTACGACGTCTAGGGGAGGGCAGCGACCTGGGATGGCACGCTTACTCTGATGAACTCCGTGTGACCTGCGTTGACTAAGTGAGAGGGAGAGAAAGAGAGAGGGAGAGAGAGAGAGAGATAAAGAGAGAGGATGAAAGAGCGACCTGGGACGGCACGCTCCCTCTGGTATCTTCAAGGGGGAGGACAGCGACCGGGCACGGCACGCTTCCTCTGAGGTACTACGTCTAGCTGAGGGCAGCGACCTGGGACGGCACGCTCCCTCTGGTATCTTCAAAGGGGAGGACAGCGACCTGGGACGGCACGCTTACTCTGATGAACTCCGTGTGACCTGCGTTGACTAAGTGAGAGGGAGAGAAAGAGAGAGGGAGAGAAAGAGAGATAAAGAGAGAGGATGAAAGAGCGACCTGGGACGGCACGCTCCCTCTGGTATCTTCAAGGGGGAGGACAGCGACCGGGGACGGCACGCTTCCTCTGATGGACTACGTCTGGGCGAGGGCAGCGACCTGGGACGGCACGCTCCCTCTGGTATCTTCAAGGGGGAGGACAGCGACCGGGGACGGCACGCTTCCTCTGATGAACTACGTCTAGGTGAGGGCAGCGACCTGAGACGTCACGCTCCCTCTGGTATCTTCAAAGGGGAGGACAGCGACCTGGGACGGCACGCTTCCTCTGATGAACTACGTCTAGGCGAGGGCAGCGACCTGGGACGGCACGCTCCCTCTGGTATCTTCAAGGGGGAGTACAGCGACCGGGGACGGCACGTTTCCTCCGATGGACTACGTCTAGGCGAGGGCAGCGACCTGGGACGGCACGCTTACTCTGATGAACTCCGTGTGACCTGCGTTGACTAAGTGAGAGGGAGAGAAAGAGAGAGGGAGAGAGATAAAGAGATAAAGAGAGAGGATGAAAGAGCGACCTGGGACGGCACGCTCCCTCTGGTATCTTCAAGGGGGAGGACAGCGACCGGGGACGGCACGCTTCCTCTGATGAACTACGTCTGGGCGAGGGCAGCGACCTGGGATGGCACGCTCCTTCTGGTATCTTCAAGGGGGGAGGACAGCGACCGGGGACGGCACGCTTCCTCTGATGAACTACGTCTAGGCGAGGGCAGCGACCTGGGACGGCACGCTCCCTCTGGTATCTTCAAGGGAGAGGACAGCGACCGCGGACGGCACGCTTCCTCTGATGAACTACGACGTCTAGGTGAGGGCAGCGACCTGGGACGGCAAGCTCCCTTTGGTATCTTCACAGGGAGGGCAGCGACCGGGGACGGCACGCTTCCTCTGATGAACTACGACGTCTAGGTGAGGGCAGCGACCTGGGACGGCACGCTTCCTCTGATGAACTCCGTGTGACCTACGTTGACTAAGTGAGAGGGAGAGAAAGAGAGAGAGGGGGAGAGAGAGAGAAATAAAAAGAGAGAGGGTGAAAGAGCGACCTGGGACGGCACGCTTCCTCTTATGAACCGTTCGAGGATCTCCACAGGACCTCCCGAGACTTTCGTAGACCTTCAAGGATGTTGACAGGACCTTCAAGGATATCCGCAGGATCTTCAAGGATATTGGCAGGACCCTCAAAGATGTTCGTAGGACCTTCCAGGACGTTCACAGGACCTTCAAGGATGTTGACAGGACCTTCAAGGATGTTGACAGGACCTTCAAGGATGTTGACAGGACCTTCAAGGATGTTGACAGGACCTTCAAGGATATCCGCAGGATCTTCAAGGATATCGGCAGGACCTTCAAGGATATCGCAGGACCTTCAAGGATATCAGCAGGACCTTCAAGGATATCCGCAGGATCTTCAAGGATATCGGCAGGACCTTCAAGGATATCGGCAGGACCTTCAAGGATATCGCAGGACCTTCAAGGATATCAGCAGGACCTTCAAGGATGTTGACAGGATCTTCAAGGATGTTGACAAGACCTTCAAGGATATCCGCAGGACCTTCAAGGATATCGCAGGACCTTCAAGGATATCAGCAGGACCTTCAAGGATATCCGCAGGATCTTCAAGGATATCGGCAGGACCTTCAAGGATATCGCAGGACCTTCAAGGATATCAGCAGGACCTTCAAGGATATCCGCAGGACCTTCAAGGGTGTTCGCAGGATACTTACAAGTTGCCCAAGGATGCTCGCAGGATTAGAATTTAATATTTAGTGCTGAAATTACCTTGTGTTCTCGTTCACGGCTGCTGGCGACTGACCCAGATTTGTTCAATGTTGCTCTTTATATACCCTTTTTGTGTGCCGAGGTACGTCTGAGAAGTCTTGGGAAAATAACGACGGTTGTTTGAGAATTAAGAGAGACAAAGTATAAACAGTAAGGGCGGTTACGATTCATTCATTTTATTTCCTTCCATAGACTTATAAATATTTAACAATTTAATACTTCAATAATTCAACAATTTAATAATTCATTTTATTCATTAAATAATTCAGGGTGAGTGTTGGCAGAAACGAGCGTGGCGACTTCTGTCATTACAATACACAACTATATAGAAAATATTATAGTTACAGAAACTGGGTTAATAGTTCAGATTGATGCAACAAACATGAAATTTTCAACAACAGAAGAAACACGCACTGCATCAAAGTCAATCATCATCATTGTTGTATCATAGAAAATTTTTAAACCTATAAAAACAGTGGATTTGTGATATGGAATTGACTGAAACAAATATTCAGACGTGAGACGCGATCTAAACAAAAGCAATACGTACTTGAAGTACTCTTCTTTTCAAAAGAAAGAAAAAAAAATAATAATGAAATTAATTGAATAACAAGCATTGAATGCATTTTTTTTTCTACAAAAAAAAATAAAATATTACAAAAAATAATTGAAATAAAAACTTAAGGCTCACTGAAGATGATCTTGTCATTTCATTATTATTGCGGTTTATTATAAATAAGAGATAAAAAAACTAAAATTCCAAAAAAAACTGCACACAAAAATTGGGTCAATTTAGTGAAGGTAGTAGCAAGTCAGTCAGTCGTCAGTCAGTCAGCTGTTATTCAGTTATCGGATCTCTAGATGGATGCATGCTGCCAAACCACCGTTTGACCATTTAGACAATCATCCAAATGATTTTGATTTGCCAAGCACGTGTCGATCATTAAAAAAAAAAAAGTATATACTGCTGCTTACAAACAAACAAAATATATTGAATTCGTAACAAACTTAATCAAAAGAAATCAATCCATTTAAAGTATTTGTTGGAAAAATTAATATGTTTGTTTCAATTATCAACCAATTAAGGAATTGTGTATTTAAGCGCCAAATACGTGAAAATTTGTATAAAATTTATAACATACATAACAACAATAATAATAATAATAATCATTTTCTACCCCACTCTATAGAAGTCTATCTGATTATTTTCATCTGATATAATGGTTCATGATCATACTCATAATTTAATTAAAGATACTCTCTAACAGGCATTAGTTGTAAGCAGATCTGTTAAATAATAAATTCCACAAATGAAGGGAATCTCAAAGAAGAGTGGAAATGGTTTGTGAATATGCAGCATATGAATATCAAGCTATTTAAAGAAAGTTAGACCCCCAAACAACCTTTGAAATGTATCCCTCAAAATAAAGAAATCCTAAATTTTTAATATGTGATAAAGGGAAAAAACTAACGGTAAAAAGGGCGCAGAAAAAATGGGTTAATATGTTTTTAACGATTTTGCATGTTTCTTCTAGAAAATGTAAGATTTGCAAGATTTGCACTCTCACGTTCAAGGTGTTTAGGTTGCGCTGGTTGGTTAAAGACCTCCCATAGAACAACTGGGTTCCTAGCGTTATGAGAAAAATAAACAATAAACACAACCATAGGTCAGGCAGATGTGGCGGCAGCCAAGAGGCCCCCTTACTTTTTAAATTAATGCCAAAAATCTTAGAATTCTGGTTCTAAAGAATTCCTCCAAATCTCGAATTAAATTATTTTCAAAGCATATTACCTTGGAGCGTGCAAAAGCCGGACATTGGAATATGATATTCTTCATTGTCTTCCTTTCTCCAGATACTCCACAACACCTACAATTATCACTCGCAGCTTTCCTACTTTCTTGTCAAGAACCTCAGTTTAGCAGTGATCTGTCAGTACCCCTATCAGAAGTCCAAAATTGCTTCTGGTTAAGGATAGCAAAAGTTACGACGCCTTGGACCCCCATTTCGCCATTTCGTCCTCAATCTCATTAGCTTCAATGCCTTGCTGTCCACCAAATGAGTGGATGTGTAGTTTCCTGTTGGTACAAAGTTGACCCAAAGGGTCCTTACACTCTTGAACAAACGATGAGTACGTCAGTACTCTCGCTTTAGAAATTAAGAAGAACCAATCGTCTGCCGCCGGCAGTCATCAAAAAGTTAATACGAATCTTCGACACTCTTGCCAGAATACCGTAGCTCCCTCTCATATCTTAGAACAATCCGTCAAGTAATAAAATATTCTGTGGTTCTCCAGTGAAGTCCAAGCTAGGTATAATGTAGTCAGCGCTAGAATTAGCATACCTAATGAACCTTAGGTAGCCGTATGTAAGAACTGCCCTGTAGTCTTCAAGCGAATAGCAAACTTCATCGCGGCTCTTTCCACTACCACAATAATCGGTTTTAGATTTAAAATAACATCTATTGTCCCAGCTCACGTAGCGCGACAGTGATACATTCTTTGCGAACTCTCTACTCTAATGCAAACAAGAACTCTATACAGTAGAATTGCCCTAAAAACTGTCGCTGGACTTATCAATGCGCCTAGCATTTCCTGCGTGTATAGCGCACATTTCTGGTCTTTCTTTGACGCTCTCCTCGGCATTGAGTTTTCATGACAACTTCTTGCACAATACAAACCCCAGGTACTGTGTACCTGGGGTTCATACAACCCAACCTAGGAGTGCTGCGAGGATCTATCTTGATGTTCTTAGTAGGGGGTATCATGTCTGTATTCTCACGACTAACAGCTAATCCTACTCTGACCTCCTACCGGTTTATCACCCCCATTGTAGTTTCTATCGCAGAACTAATAGTATTCAGATAATATCCATTGACTATATTATCTGCATTCACAGTTATCCTAGCCGCTCCGCCCTTAATCTCTTCAAGAAGTCCATTTACAAGTGTTCAAAGGAGATAGAACTCATGGCTGGTGACTTCAGATATTATTGTGCAATTCAAAATGCTGCTTCCAATTTACTGCCTGACCAGCAGATCTCGTTCTTGCTAGCAATGTCAAGGAAGACTCCCATTGCATAGGAAGAGACTTCTTACAATTTGTTGTTTTCTTTTTCAAATCAAACAGTGAATGCAATTCGTCAATGTCTTACGATATCTTGATTGAATTCTTGGAAATCTGGCCTAATTTGAAGACAAAAAAACAAACGTACTTGAAGAGAGACGTAAGAAATTTCACAGGAATACATATGCTTAATTTCCTGTTTTTTTTAGTTTTTGTCGTAAGCTCAAGACTATGGAAATATTTAAGCAATGTACAACACCTTATGGACAGCAAGCTCCATCTTTTTTGACCGAAGTTTTAAAGATTTTTAACTTTCAATTTTTCTGCGCATGATATAAAGTTTTCAGAAAATTTTCGATCAGTGTGACCCTGGTCAAGTCTTTAATTTGGGAAGATTCAAAATTTCAGGTCTTCAATGCTATGAATGAACAGAGCATATTTAAAATTAATTGCGAATATATAATTTTCTTAAAAATTAAGAAACAGACATTCAAGTACCTTTACAAAATTTTTCGAGGTCACGAAATAATTCAACAGTCCCTGATATGGAGACCTGATAATACAATTTCGAGGTCAGTTCTTGAATGTAGATTTTGCGAGTTATCAAATGAATTCAGCAGGTGGCAAGTCCAGAAAAAATTGCGAGTGCTTGTGGTAAAGGAGAAGGCTTATCAGTTCAAATTCGAACCTATATGAGAGCACATACAAGCTTACTTTCGGGCTTAAGTGTATGTCCTATTTTTGGACATGAGTCAGTTTTGAAGAGTATTTTTTTTATAAAAAAGTTATATTTTAATCTTAATCTTGAGTAATCAATCTAAAAATTATATACACAGGAACTGAAGAAAAAAAGAGGACTCACTCCCGGATTTGAAATTAATTTTCTGAAAGGAACAAACATTTTTCTTAATCAAAATTAATTCATTATCTCTTAATCGGTTAAAATTGAGACCGGAAATTTTTAAATAAAAGAGAATAAAGCTTTTGTGAAAAACATTACGATTTCGAAAAAAATTTTACCTTGTTTGAAAATTTTATTTTTTCAAAAGAAAAGCGCTAAAACTTTTCAAAAATATTTTTTACATCTATTGTTTATCCCTGCCCCAAGCGAAACTCCTCCTCCGGTTGACCCTGTTACAGAGATTCCTGTGCCATTATTTGTTGCTTACTCTCTCAAATAAACGCCCTCTTTAAAAGCTCTGTATTTTTGTTCATACAGTTGATAAGCAAATGTGCATTGCGTATACAAACGAATGTTATGATGATTTACATGTGTATCAGCTTTTAAGTTACAAATACCACGGTCGGTATAAACTGATCTGTTACAAGTGTCCGTCTCCATCTGTGTGTGTTTTGTGTGTTTTATGAGAAGAAGAAGAAAGCCTCTGGGAGCCGAGGTCAATTAAGTGAAACATCTTTGAACTTGTTGATCTTGTCACAAATTAAGTTAAAGTCAGTCAAAAGAGAGAAAAAATGATGCTGCTGTTGATAATCATGATCATAATAATGATGGCGGTCATGATGAAGACCAAATAGTAACAATTTATCTTAGTTTTATTTTTGGACATTGTTTGTTGTTTGCTGTTTTCTTTTCTGAGTGAAATGTTTGAACAATACTAGAAAATGATTAAAGCTTCCACCTCTACTCTAACATGTCACGAAAACGCTCTCAATCAATTTGTTTCTTTTGAATATTTTTAATGTGATTTATATGGTTGTCCCAAAACTTTAATGTTATAAAGTGCTCAACTTTCCCAAAACAAAATAATCACATAATGACTGATGATAACAAACGTAAAAAGCCTACATGTTTCGTAAAGTGTTGTACACTGATAACTCATTAGTTGACTATTTTGATTGCTACAAAATTGACAGTTTAACGAAAAATTATTTGCCTTTATTTTCACATGAACGAACTTATTTAAAAGTCCGCAATACTGTTTGATGTAGCTGTCCAATCGAGGGTTTAGTGTATGTTGTTAAAGTTTAAATTGATGTTGATCATAGTTTAAATATATGATTGGTCATATAATCGACCACATATAATGACGCTTATACTTTTTTGTAGTTTTACATTCGATCTAATCGACCTTTTAAACGCAAATGTTGGGATTTTTTATTAAACTTTTATTTACTTTGCTGGTTTTTTGCTGCTTTTTGTGCGTGAGATATTATACGATCATTTTCAAACATTAACTGAAAATCACATAAATTTTAATTAACAGAAATCGTAAATTTTTTTGAAAACAAATTAACAAGGTCACTCAAGTGGAAAATGTCATTGATTTTTTTTTTTTGTAATCTAAGAAAAACAAGTTTCATATATTTTGGTAAATTCTTTAAGTGTATAGATATTTTTCAGAGTTGGCAGGCAATACCGCTAAAATACCGTAATCGATTTAATACCCTTTCAACTGACTACCGGTACCACTAAAATACCGTTACCGCAATAATAGAAAATTCTATTATCGCTAAAATAGCGATACCGAAATAACTGAAAAAATCCAAAAAAGTCCCTGGCAATTAGAGGGTTAAAAAGTTGAGCTGAAAATTTTCTTGTGGGTTACTGAAGACAAAAAATTCATTCAACGATGGTACGAGGGCGGATCAATAAGTCCGTGACATCAGCTCTGCTATGTATATATACATCAGCTCTGCTCTATATATGCATCAGCTCTGCTATATATATACATCAGCTCTGCCCTATATATGCATCAGCCCTGCTATATATATACATCAGCTCTGCCCTATAATACATCAGCTCTGTTATATATACATCAGCCCTGATCTATATATACATCAGCTCTGCTCTATATATGCATCAGCTCTGCTATATAAATACATCAGCTCTGCCCTATATACACATTAGCTCTGCCCTATATACACATCAGCTCTGCCCTATATACACATCAGCTCTGCCCTATATACATCAGCTATGCCCTATATACACATCAGCTCTGCCCTATATACACATCAGCTCTGCCCTATATACACATCAGCTCTGCCCTATACACATCAGCTCTGCCCTATATATACATCAGCTCTGCCCTATATACACATCAGCTCTGCCCTATATACACATCAGCTCTGCCCTATATCCACATCAGCTCTGCCCTATATACACATCAGCTCTGCCCTATATACACATCAGCTCTGCCCTATATACACATCAGCTCTGCCCTATATACACATAAGCTCTGCCCTATTCATTTCAGATCTGCCCTATTATATACACATTAGCTCTGCCCTATATACACATCAGCTCTGCCCTATACACACATCAGCTCTGCCCTATAAATACATTAGATCTGCCCTATATACACATCAGCCTTGCCCTATATACACATCAGCTCTGCCCTATATACACATCAGCTCTGCCCTATATACACATCAGCTCTGCCCTATACATTTCAGATCTGCCCTATTATATACACATTAGCTCTGCCCTATATACACATCAGCTCTGCCCTATATACACATCAGCTCTGCCCTATATACACATCAGCTCTGCCCTATATACACATCAGCTCTGCTCTATATACATATCAGCTCTGCCCTATATACACATCAGCTCTGCCCTATTATATACACATCAGCTCTTCCCTATATACACATCAGCTCTGCCCTATACACATCAGCTCTGCCCTATATATACATCAGCTCTGCCCTATATACACATCAGCTCTGCCCTATATACACATCAGCTCTGCCCTATATACACATCAGCTCTGCCCTATATACACATCAGCTCTGCCCTATATACACATCAGCTCTGCCCTATATACACATCAGCTCTGCCCTATATACACATCAGCTCTGCCCTATATACACATCAGCTCTGCCCTATATACACATCAGCTCTGCCCTATACATTTCAGATGTGCCCTATTATATACACATTAGCTCTGCCCTATATACACATCAGCTCTGCCCTATACACACAACAGCTCTGCCCTATAAATACATTAGATCTGCCCTATATACACATCAGCCTTGCCCTATATACACATCAGCTCTGCCCTATATACACATCAGCTCTGCCCTATATACATATCAGCTCTGCCCTATATACACATCAGTCTGCCCTATATACACATCAGCTCTGCCCTATCACATCAGCTCTGCCCTATATACACATCAGCTCTGCCCTATATATACATCAGCTCTGCCCTATATCCACATCAGCTCTGCCCTATATACATATCAGCTCTGCCCTATATACACATCAGCTCTGCCCTATATACACATCAGCTCTGCCCTATATATACATCAGATCTGCCCTATACACACATCAGCTCTGCCCTATAAATACATCAGCTCTGCCCTATATACACATCAGCTCTGCCCTATATACACATCAGCTCTGCCCTACATACACATCAGCTCTGCCCTATATACACATCAGCTCTGCCCTATATACACATCAGCTCTGCCCTATATATACATCAGCTCTGCCCTATATATAATATATACATCAGCTCTGCTATATATACATTAGCCCACATCAGCTCTGCCCTATATATACATCAGATCTGCCCTATACACACATCAGCTCTGCCCTATAAATACATCAGCTCTGCCCTATATACACATCAGCTCTGCCCTATATACACATCAGCTCTGCCCTATATACACATCAGCTCTGCCCTATATACAGATCAGCTCTGCCCTATATACACATCAGCTCTGCCCTATATATACATCAGCTCTGCCCTATATATACATCAGCTCTGCCCTATATACATCAGCTCTGCCCTATACATACATCAGCTCTGCATTTCAGTCATATGGTCATAACTTAATGTCGTTATTATTTATACCACATATATGAGACCGACAACGGAATGCAACTCCTTTATATGGGCGGAGGTTTCAAAGTATATTTTGTAGTCTGTGGACCTTGTAAAAAGGTGGGCATCGGCGATCATCAATGACAGTAGGGCAACCAGCTTGATTCACTCATTAAACCATCTTAGAATATGGATTGTGTAACACTGTTCCATTGATGTTATCATGAGAGGTGTTCTGCTGTGTAATAACTACTTCACTTCTGATCTCCTTATTATTCATACCTCCTTCATATATGTGTCCCGAGAAAGGAATGGAACTTCCATATATGGGCAACGGCTTCAAAGTCTATTTTGGAGTCTCTGCGTTTTGTGCCAAAGAGGTCGTCGGCGTTCATCAATGACAGTATGCCATCCGGCATTATTGACTCATTGGAGCATATACGTTATATGGATTTTCTAACACTGTTCCATCGATGTTACCATGAGAGGTGTTCTACTGTGATAAGTTATCGTTAAAGCCCGTGCTCTTGTTCAGAACACACGGTTGTCTAACAGATCTCATCCGTTTGTGGGCCATTGTCCAGTTGAATACATTAAGCATTATAGGGAAAATTTGTTCATCAGTTAAACTACCCCTACGTAGAATAAACTTCTCGCGGAAGCATTTCACTACTCCCACTTTTCTCCTTCATAGAACCTATGTTCCTGATATAAACACAATGCACTGCATTAGTAGGGGAATTTCCTGAAACTTTTATACCAAAGCGAATCTTTAGGTAAGGTAATTTTATCCCTCGTGACATCGCACTATTGAGAAGTATACTAATTAGTTTTAGTATTCTTGGCAAAATTGGGTATACACCATCTGATCCAGATGACTATATGGCCGACTTTAATTAAGTCAACCGAAAATTTGTAACTGTCAACGGAACTTTAAACTATCGATATCTATCATTTAGGAAATTTAAACACTAGTGCAATCTAATCAATGTTACTTAACTTATACTTCGCCTTATTGCATTCGCCACATGATCATTAGCCGACCCTGGTAACATCAATATTTCCCTTTTTCTCTATAACTCCAGTCTAAACAGCAACTCAACCAAAGTAAAGTAATAAAAGTTAAAACCATAAGCTTTAATATACAAATTATACACCTAAAATTATAACACCAACAATTTCTTACAATCATAACTATAAATGACACACTTTTTAAATTCATTGCTAGATAGAACAAATCCGACCCGTATATTGCAATTGCAGTAAACTGGCACCATAATTCTGAGCTTTATAAACACCGCCCTTGTTTTTATTTATGTTATTTTTTTTTTTGAGTGAAGCACCCACGCTGGTTAAAAAAAAAAAATAATATACTACTAATGTAAAATTACTAACTGGGAGCTGAAATACTGGAATGAAAAGAAACCTTTAAAAATTATAGCCCGGCTAGATGTTGTTTATAACTCTCAACAGGCTGTTTCGCATATCTAGCACTGACGTTTTGTTTGATGTTTATTTGTTTGTTTGTTATTTTAGAGTTGTGCCTGTTGTTGTGACATGACATAAACTTTTAATGTCATTTTTTCTCGTTGTGTTGTTGTTGTGGTTGACTTCTTTTTTTTTCGTATAAACAAAATATTTTATTTGAGACTTTATGTTACCATATTTTTTGTGTTGTTCTTGTGTTTTTATATTTGAATTTATATTCCTGTTGCAACACAAACAGACAGACACAGATTAACCTTGACTTTCACTTTTTCTGACGACTACAGCGACGACGACGTCATTGTTAAAGTTGTATAGTCGTAGTCATCGTCAACATGGTATTCTATGTCAGAGTCCCTCGTCACTAATTTTTAGTTTGTATGTGTATGTGTGTATTTTAAGCTTTTTAGTTTATGACATTTATATAAAAATATTTGCTCATCCTTATTTTCAGTTGTTGTCTAATACATTTATATTCTATACTGTTTGTAATGTACTACTTAAAGTCCTGTCAAAAGGATAATTTTACTTTTTATCGGTAAGCAAACTTATATAGCAATAATATCTAAAAATAGCAAGAACATATATAGCACATTGGGACGAAGTCACTTAATTGCTGTGAAAAACTAAAAATTTTAATATATTCATTATATAAAGGAATAAATCTCTCGGTCATGTCCCAAATAGGCTGCGCTGATAAAGTTTTTTTTTCTGGCTACAAATCTCATAAAAACGGTCATAGCAGCCATTTTCATTATTAAAATTACGACCGACAGTTTTTCAGACAAAATCCCAAAACCGGATATTTGGATAATGATCTTTGTGGTAATATCTGGGTACCGTTTGTCACCTAAATATACATGAAATGTTCCAAAAGTACAAGAACTCTGCACAGAAAAAACAGATTCAATGTGACAACAAAGTTTTTTGCCAAACGAATGGTTCTGTTGGGGCCACCGATATATTTGTTTGTGGCAACAGAAATTCGGTTAATGCAACAGAAATTCGTTTATTACAACAGAATTTCAATTAAAGCAAAATATTTCAATTGTTTTGGAATATATTTAATTACCACAATTAAATAATTTGTTTGTCACAATAAATCTGTTTTCTCTGTGTGGGTGCAAAATATGGGAAAGGGTATCAAAGTTTTTCATATGGGTATCAACATATTTCATACAATCGGACTTTTTATTTGAAAGATTGGTAAACGCCTGATTAGAAGCTTATAAAAATCACAGAGTAGGGTCGATATAAATCACAGGGTGGATTCTATATTGTTGACTTCTGATGTTTTAGGAAGAATTCAGTATAATGAACGGTGAAATAAACAATTTCTCTAAGATCAGCATTACATTTCCTTCACTAATATTCGACTAAGGATATTATAGTTCCATATCTTGTCCGTATACTGCGGCTATATTATTTTATTTCAAAACCTAGTTTAGAGTTTTTGGACCGTGCGAAAAGAAGAATGAATTGATTCATCGCACAAATTGGATGTTGAGGACAAATTTTTTACCAAATGATACGTTCGGATAAAAATAGATTGGCAAAGAGGAATTGGAAGTGAAGATACTCTTCACCAGCTACCCATAAATAGGGCAACAAGCCCGAAAGTCGGCTTGTTGCGCGCTCTCATGTAGGTTCGAATTTCACTGAGCATCGGACCACTGCTTACCTCAAACACTCGCCATTTTTTCCCAGGCTTGCGATCGATTGACTTCAGCTTAGACAAGATTTCTTAAGAAAACCTTTATTTTACTTCAGTATCAAGCAAATCTCAAACCAGGCAGGTTAACGTTCGTTTAAAGGATCGGAATAAAGGTAAAACGTTTTTGTATTGTATTGTATTGCTTTGTTTTGTATTGTATAATAAGACATTTAAAATTTAATGTTATCAACGTAACTTTTATGGTTTAAGTAAAATATCTGCTTTACAAATTATTTACGAGAAAAGATTCGAATATGTGATAGAGGGTACAAAATTAAAAAACTTTTGGCACCATAAAAGCTGACACTTAAACAGAAAATTGAGCCGCTCAAATGGTATATATGCATATTTTTGTCCCCGCTATTACATATCAAAATTTCATATAAATCAGAGTGAATAACTCAGCAGACCTTCACTTTTTTGGATTAAATCTTCATTTACATAACCAAGCCATTAGGGCCTTATGTGGTTAATTAAAGCTACTATCTAAATAACAAACTTCTAGATAAATCATTACATATTATATCCTAAGTCCCTAACCGAGCACTAGCAACAAAGGATATCGGCTCGTTGTAGAGAAAACAAACCAGAGCCTCTGGTGAGAATCGAACCCACGATCCCCGCACTGATAAGTTAGTACGCTACAAACTATCCTACCGGGGCGCTCAGGATAACTCAGGAAATTTCTCCTATTTTCATATGTCTTGCTTTCTTTGGAAAGGGAGTAGTAGATAGAACAAAGGTGGTGCAAGGTGGAGGGCTTAAAATATTTTAAATTTGGCTACATAATGAATCTCTGTGTATACAATTGGTTTGCTAATTCCGAGTTCACGCAATGGATTATATAGAGAATTTATTTGTTAGTCTAAGTAACTATGAGAGCAATAAACTTTCCATTGAATTATTGTTTGTTACTTTCATATAAGAGGAATTCAAGTTAAATGTTCTTAAACACTACTACAGTAGAGGATATACTCCAAGTATGTCGCAGAACTTTAAACTTGTCGCAAGTATGACATGTCCTAGGAACGCTCGCGGACCAGGACGTATAGGATAATTTCCTGTTGGATATAGTGTCAACTCTTTATAGCACTATTTGAAATGGATATAAAATAGTATCTCCTTATTCGTTGTCGCAACTTTTTTTTAAGAGATCAGAACATATCTTACCGTAGAAAATATAAATATCCATTTAATTCAACTTGTTTTTTATCAGTTTGCTTATAAAGAGTGGTTAAATTTTAAGGGTCGATGTTGATTTTGAATTAAACACAAACTATTTAGGAAATTATTGTCATATCCTTTTATTATGATAATATGGTGTGGTTCGCCACGCCTTCGGCCTCTATCCGATGGTCCATATTTTCAATGACTCTGAGACATAATTGAGGTTCAATGTCGTTAATGTGCCGAATTATTTCATTCTTTAGCTCTTGAATTGTTGCTGGCATATCGACGTACATCTTTTCTTTCAAATAACTCCAAAGAAAGAAGTCCAACGGTGTCGAATTACATGATCTTTGCTGCCAATTGACATCGCCACCACGTGAGATAACCAGGCTATTGAATTTGTCGCGCAAAAGAGCCATTGTTTCGTGGCACCGTCCTGTTGAAACCACATATCGTGAACATCCATATCCTCAATTCCTGGCTATTCTGCCACACTATCATGAACAACAGCAATGTTTTCCGCACAGGTGTTTTCTCATTTCCTACAAACCTGATTTGCAGAGATATGTGCACAATTATCCCGATTGTGGACACATTTGGTCGATTATGCTGTCCAAAAAGATCACAAAGTGTATTTTGATTTGAACGCCCATTTTCGATTGTGTATCTTTCCATGGTTCAAATTGAGTTAGTCTGAAATTGAGAAATGTCAAATGAAATGCAAAAAAAAACTTGACGTCTAGGTGTGGTTCACATTCAACATCGGCCCTTAAAATTTTACCACCCTTCATTTTAGAAAACACCCGAAGTCGTCATATTTGCCTCAATAAATGTATAGTTCACAAAATTTTCCTTATATTTCCTGATTTCCATTGATAGTAGTTCCATCAATATCAGTTGGATTCATCTCTCTATCTATTTGATATTTAACATTTCTTGCGAAGATATATAGCATTCGATTTGACATTTAAAAATCCTGACTTCGTTTGAATATTTTAAGCGTCGAATTCTCAAAGTCGGCCAAAACATTTAAGAAAACTTTAGTGTTACTCTAATCCGAAATATGGACAACAGGTATTTTAACTTAATACTGCTCGGTTTTGGCTTTTATTGAGTTTGTTTTTCCAACAAAATTAAACTGGTCCATAGTGCAAACATAACGAATCAGCAGTAGAAGAAAGGATAGCTCATCATGCATGCCACACGCTTAACTCTTATTGATGGAGCCAATGCTCATATGTTACTACACCAGCACATTGTAACACATACAATCAAATACAACATAACATATCCTTTCTTCTATTCTTCTATGTTCATAATTTGTATGCATACCTTAACTCCTTCTTGAATTTTTTTGTTGCTGTTAGTACATTCATGCATACCAGCATTTTTCCTGATATTTAGTATGCCGCGCTATATTCGTCCTTGGCGTGGTAGGATTTGTTAGAATTTTTAGCTTTAGTAGTAGTTGTTTGGCTTGTCTCTCTGGCTGGCTGGCTGGCTGACTGACTGGATGACTTTTTGCTTGGCTTTAAAAGTAGAAATATGAAAAAAAAGGAAAACAGCAGCAGAAGTTTTATATTTTTTTGAATAATTCATATCGAGTCACAGGACATTCACAACATGCGATGCATACAGAATATCAAAAAATAAATCCTTAAACATATGGATGGATAGATGGTTGAATGAATGGATGGATATATGGAGAGTATGGCGAAGATATTAAGAGAATATGGTACATACACTATTGTGCGTATGCTCCAGTTATCTACCGCAGTTGTTTTTGTTCTCGCTGCATTGAGAAAATAGTTATTTTAGACATGCGTTAGTTTTTGGTAAGGGTTACCATTACTTGTGGTAAAATGAAAAGTCATCTGTTATAATTCACAAAATATTTTATAATTCATAAAATTTTTTGAAAACCTTAAAGGGAAACCAAAATGTTCAAATGATTTTAAACCTAATACTTCCTCTGACACCTAAAGTTTATGTCTCGCAGGGCAATGAACTAATAAGCGTCAACAGTTTGCTAATCAGTTATTTTTAAAAAATATTTCATATCTCGAAAACTAAGAAAGGAGAAAAATGGACAAACTGATACCATTGCATAAAAGAATAACTTGTTATGAATTTGATGTAAACTCTAGTCTGATCACCATAAGATCGATGTGTACAACGGAATATATTGAGATATTTGGTAAAGTCCGTTCAACTGATATGGGTCCGAAGTCATATACGAAAGGATTCGATACAAACTGATATCCTGGTACTTCTGATGTAGCTTTTCGTTGTGATTGGGATAAGGCTAAAAACGGAGGTCTTGCATAGTTGTGAGATATCTTGAACCTTATGGCAGTTGCCTAACGCAAGGAAAACGGGAAGGTTTCTTGGTATTGGCAAGTAGAAAATTAGCATGATTGGCCTGATGGCTTCTCGCCGATCAATATCAAGGGATTACTATAGGCGCTGTGGGGACGAAGATGAAATGGAGACAGTGCAACATCTACTCTGTGAACACGCGGAACTAAAGGAGCGGAGCAAATTATTCTAAGATCTTTAATTGAAAATCCAAATGAATTTGAAAGAATTAGATTATATATGAAATTCAGTAAAAATTAGATTATAATTATGATAAGATTAAAGTGTATAAGGGAATATATTAAATTCAGTCGTGATCTGTGTAATATAAACACCTTTGCTAATTGAAGTGTGTAAATCGGGGATTCCGTACAAACCAATATTCTGGTCCCTCCAATAAAGCTTTTAGTTATGATTGGGAACATATCGGATAGTGAAAATAGTTCTGGATAGTTTTTAGATACGAGTATCTCAAACCCAATAACCGTTGCCAACCCAAAGAAAACAAGGACTCTCCTTGGTTGGACAATTTTTAATCTATCAATTTATTCTAGTAGAAATCCAGATGATCTTAAGTAATAAATTTTCAAGGGGATTTAAGAAGAGACAAAGTGGAATCGCAAAATGGCGTTTTCCATTTTACTAAAACTAGTGTAAACAATCCAAACCTTAAACAACAGAAAGACTGTTAAAAGTATCGCCCAAATCACATATAAAATTGAATATACGATAGAGGGGGGAAAAGGTAATAAAAATTGGTAAGAAACACGGCAGTCCAATCACATATTAGGGTTTTAAAGATGTAGCAAACTTTTTGTTTTTAAACCTTTTTTATTTATTTTTTATCACATAAAAAAGGTCCTCAAATTGTCTTTATCCCAAGTTTGTCTACCGTTTTTTTGAAAAAAAAAACATGGAAACCCGAAATATGCAGTGATATTTTACCCATCATTTTAACACTAAAATGTGACAGTTATTTTGCCCTCTCCTTTTTAAGGTTGTCCCAAGAAGAACGCAATTTTTAAATTTTAAATAAAACACAGATATTTAAAAAAAATCGTGAAACTTTATTATATCGTAAAGTAGACAGAATGAGGTTATGTATGGAACAATATATCGTGCAGATGGCCGCCGCGGCTTTGCTGGCATGCACGCGATCTTTTAATGAAATTTTCAATGACCGTTTTGCATGAATGCTGCGGTATTTCATTAATGCAGCGTCCAATTTCCATCGACTTCAAAAAACCCCAAAGAAAAAAATCTAATGGTGTTAAATCGCACGATCTAGGCGGCCAATTCTGATCTCCAAAACGCGAAATAACACGACCGGGAAATGACTGATGCAGCAATTGAATTGTTTCTCTGGCTGTATGACATGTGGCGCCGTCTTGTTGGAACCACATGCCCTCCACATTCATTTCTTCAATTCTAGGCAAGAAAAAACTGGTTATCATTTCACGATACCGAACACCATTGACTGTTTGCGCTTGACCTGCCTCATTTTCATAAAAAAAAGGTCCAATGATTCCTCCAGCCCAAAAACCACACCACACAGTGACACGTTGAGGATGCATTTGCTTCTCGTGAATCACTCGAGGATTTTCCTCACCCCAGATGCGACAATTCTGCCTATTGACGAAGTCATCAAGATGAAAATGGGCCTCGTCACTGAAGATGATTTTATCGGCAAAATCATCATTTTCATGTTGTCTCTCCAATACCCAATTAACGAACTCCCTTCGCTGTCCTCAGTCCTGAGTCAATTGAACTTTGTATGCATGAAGATGCAAATCTTTCGTCAAAATTCGCTGCAAAGTGGATTTGGAGACACCAATTTGCTGAGCTCGGTGTCGAATTGAGGTGGATGGAGTTTGAGCGACATCATCACGTACTGCTGCGATATTTTCGGTCGATCGACCTGGTCGATGGCGCGTTGTTGTCTTTACATCACTAACAGACCCAGTTTCTGCAAATTTATCCATTAATCTCTTTACAGTTGACTCTTTTGGAGCATTATTGTGAACCCAAATTGATCGCAATTTGCGAACTGTAGCCGCAAAACTTTCACCATTTTGGTAAAACAATTTCACAATGAGAATGCGTTGTTCATTCGTGTAGCGCTCCATTTTTACTAACCTCGTACCTTCTACTAGCAAACAATAACAATTGTTCAAATGTCAAACAATGACACTTCGAATGTTGCCAGATTTAAAAATTGCGTTCTTCTTGGGACACCCTTTACAAATATATCTAATTTCCATCGCAATCGGAGGCAACCCATTAACGGTGATTCCATGTGAGGATTCTCTAAACTACTAATGGCTTAAGCAATTTCAAGCATTTGTTTTCTGAACGTTTGAAACGGATATCTCATACTCTTGAGAAAAAATGTTAAAGGCAGAAACATAATTAGCTTAAGTTATGTAAGATAGCTTTCGGTACGAAACGAAAATTCAAAATTTTTGAAAATTAAAAATTTGTAATTCTAAAATTTCATTTTATATCAAAACAAAGCTTAAGTCAATTGTAGTTGGTTGGGCTTTTCAAACTGATATATTTTTAATTTTAAATCAAGCAAATTAGATTTTCAAGAACTAATGGGGACCGGAAAACTAGATATCCAAACGATTCATCTAAGAGTTTTTAAGAACGTTATTGAGACCAAAATGCGTCTTTGCGGCAAACAAAGATTGTGTTTTATGGGTTTCGGGCAAACAGAGTTTGTGTTTTATGGGTTTCGGGAAAGGCAATTGCTGATTAGATGTTAATAGTTGTTTAAGATTTAACTCCTTTATATCGAGAATGAAACAGGTTGTTTTATATGGTCAGTAAAATCGACTTAATTACTTTTTGTCAGTTACTTTCCAGTTATTTTAGGGAGTTCTTCTTCATCATGGATGGTAACCGAAACAAATGCGGTTATCGGTAAGGGTAACGCTATTTTTTATTATTTCGGTAACGATTTTATAAGGGTGCCGCTATTTTCTATTATTTCGGTAACGGTATTTTAGGGATAATGATTTTTTCAGTTATTTCGGTAATGATATTTTAGGGGTAATGATAGTTGAAAGGGTATTGAATCGATAACGGTGTTTTAGCGGTATTGCCTGCCAACCCTGCTTTAATATGAAGAAAAGTGTGGCCGTGGGTCATTGAATCTTAGTGAAAGTTTATGGCGGGCATGCTCTATCTGAACAATCTTATCGGAGGTGGTTTGGTCCATTTAAAAGTGTTGATTTTGGGATCAAAGACAAGGAACGGCCGGGTCAATCCAAAAAGTCTGAAGAAGAAGGATTGGAACTAATATGGACGAATGTTCAGGATTTGTCAAAATCTTTGGCAGTTAATGAGTCGATAGTCAGCAAACGCCTAAGAGCGATGGGATTGACTCAAAAGCAACGAAGTTGGTTGCAATCTATCGCTTGTGAACAGGTCCTCGAACGCCAAAAAAAAGGCAGGGTTTTTTGCATCGCATTGTGACTGGATTTATTACGACAACTCCAAGGGCAAAAAGTTATGGATTTTGTCCGGAGAAACACCCTTCGCAAAGCCAAATATACATGGCATGAAGCTTTAGGGGGGAGTAGCACGGCGTGATCTACTATGAGCTGCTCAAACCTAATGAAACGTTCACGGTGAAACGCTATCTCATGACAAAATTCGGCCACATGTTGCAAGACTAGTCAAGATCTACTTGGAAACGCAGAAATGTCCGCCAGTCCGTCTCTCCATGTAAACCTTGTAATCAAACTACAGCCCGCAAATATGAAGATATATTGACAAAATTAGTACATAAATTACCATTGGCCCAAGGACGAACTCTATATTATTTGGATAGAACCGGTCCATATTCAGAAAGGTCCCATCGAAATTGAGTTTCAATGGTATTTAGTCATACAAGACCGTAGATATCTGATTGGAATTTGGGTTGTGAATGCGATTGATATGGGACCCTAAGTCATGCCTCCACATTTGAAGAAAATCGAACTATATTTGAACTTAGTCCCCATAGAAATCCACCTTCCCGGTGATTGCTGAAACAATCTTTCGACAATTTTGTTCAGATATATACTTTTAAACTCTGTTGACAAGTTTTGGTAATAAACTGCATTTTCGTTATGAGAACGGAAGTGCAGTTTATATTTTTTTTTTAAAATCAAAAACAATTATTTGGAAAACTGTCTGGAATTGCAAAAGTGCAATTCATCAATTTATGTAATCTAAATTATATTGGCTCGTGTTAATGTTAAGGGAATAATGGGAGACATTATAACAATATATCTCTATACTTTCCACAATGTTTATAAAAAAAGGATAACATTCGAAAGCCATTGTGGTTCACATACCCATAGGAAGAAGACCTTTAGCGATACCATACACACACCATAAGTCTTTTTCATATTGTTATTGGCAACCCTTTAACTTTTCTAAAGCTTGCGCATTATTTTACAAGAAAATCTCTCAGAGTACTACTTCCGAGTCATATGAAAAATGGCTACAAAAGTTGCAACAACAACACCATCATCATGATAAAATAAAAAAAATATCAACACATATGCGTGCATAGATTACCAAATTAGTGTCCTATTTTTGTATTTCTGTGGCAAAAAAAAAAACGAATATAAAAAAACCGAAGCGACCTCGTTACAAACACATCCAAAATCATCGTCAAAACAAATAGTTAACCTTGTATTGAATTTTATTTTTTTTTACTATTGTGAGCTGAAAGCCAACTAGGCAAAATCTAAAATATATGCATGCCACATATACAAACAGCCGCTCACACGCTTACTTGGTATGCAAACAGTGAAATAATACAAAATACACAAACACATACAATACTACTTGCTACCACTACAATTACAACTCATCCTTAACAAAATTCACAACAAAAGATTTTGGCAGGAGTAACAAAAACTAGAATATTTTAGGTTGTAATAATGAAATGCATTTGAAAAAACTCAACAAAAATAAATTTGAATTCTACACATTTGCAGTTTGTTTATTCAACATTAATATGTTTTATCTGCAATAGTGAATGAAGTGTAGTTTAAATAAAGGTGTTAGAGGTTAATGACACTTGTTTTCTTGGGTACAATGTTTAGAAAGCAGCACATCTTTAAGAATCTACAACAAGTCAGGGAAGGGTTGTTTTTCAAAAAAAAAAATAATGAAAAACAATTTAGACACCATAAATGCCGTGAGAAAGGATAATATTATGAATTCCAAATTGTAGGTCTGTAGTTGCAGTTAACAAACAATATACACCTGCGTTTTATTCACCGTATCTGTTTTTATCCTCTGTTAGGCAATATTATCGACGATGACGTTGATGATGATGATGCAAGTTGATTATCAAGTGTAGTTTTCAAAATTTAAAAATGATGTGATGTCAAAAACAATCATAGTGATATTATCAGCATTTGTAAAGGAGTTTTTGTATTGTACAGGAGGTTTTCTTTTGTTCTTTTGCAATCTATATAAAGAGTTACAATAATTCTGTTTATTTTTCTGATGAGAAAAAGAATTTTCTAAAAATGACATTTACCGTTGGTTTATTGTTACAAAAAACCCAAAGAAGTTATAATCAAAAACATACAGTTATTTTTTGAGCAACAAGTCTGAGAAAATATTAAAATTCCCATAATATTAAATGTTCGCAGAAATTATAGAATTTTAATGCAACAATATTTATGTTTCACACAGAAATTTATGGAAAATGCATCTGCTTTAAAAAATGGGTTTTAATTACTTTAAACAAACCTAAATAATACATATATTCAAATATATCACCTACACTGGTATATAATACACTCAAAATAATTCGTACATTCAGAATATATATGTAGTTTACAGTAGTTTAATAAAAAAGTTTTCCGTTTCATTTAAAAATAAAGGAACATTAATTTATTTATCAAATAAATATCAATATTAACTTTTTTATACATTTATTCGAAATGATTTAATATCATTTACCGATTTTTTTCAGTTTCATTAATTTTTTGCATTTGTTTGAAAATGAACAAAAAAAAAATTACCCACAAAACGAAAATTTTTGGTTTAATTGTGTCCGTTAAAGTTATCACAAATTTAAATTTTATTTGCTCTGTTTCAAAAAAAAAAATATTAAAAAAATTTCAATTTGGTTTTTTATTTAAATTGGTTGTATATATAAAAAATTATTTCAATTCAAATTACAAGAACTTCATAAACACACTCAAACACATTCACACAAAAAGTGTCTATAGCTATGCATACACTCACCAAAAAAAAGTCTGTAATGGCAACTAAAAGCTTTGCTGTTATTACGGGAAATTCTGCTAATTCGAGCCCAGCGGTATTTTTTGCTAATCTTAGCAACACATGTCTGCTGACGTGTAGTACAATGAAATTAGTAGGAAAAATTAGTAGCCGCTACTAAATTTTAGTAGACTTTTTGTAAAGTGGAATTTAAAATCTGATTGCTAAAATCAGCAAAAAAAAAATACTAAATATTACTAATATAAGTAAAAAGCTTTGAATTTATTTTTCTTATCGAGCTTCAAAAATTTTGATTATATTTTTTAAAAAACGAATTAATCATTTTGCTTTAATTTGGTAATTTCTGTTTTGAAAAATATTTTGGTAAATTTTTTTTTTACTTTTAAGGTAAAATTTTAATTGTTTTTAGGGCAGATTTTTAGAACTAAAAAACCTTTTTAGTGCTATTTTAAGTGGATGTCCCCTTTTTAGACATGAGTCGGTACCTTCACTTCCGATCCCTTTTTTAATATATGTAACATTTTAAAGAAATTTAAGTTTGTAGGTGTAAGTTTTAATTAGAAATAACATTTCCTTGAATATCCACTTTTTTAAAATTAGTAATATTTTTTGCTAATTTTAGCAAATCGGTTTTCAAAAATTTGTAAAATTATTTCTGAAATTAGCAACAAAAATTTGTAAATATTCTGTTAAAATTCTGTAATTTGTAAAATGTAAATAGCAAAAAGATTTGCTATTACATTTTACAAATTATTCTACTAACTTTTTTTTCTGAGTTTTACATACATTTTGTATTGTAGATTAAAAAAAAAATACAAAAAGGGAAAAAATTTCAAATAATTGATAAAATCATTTATTTTTTAAGGAATTCGTAGGTAAAATTTTGACATTTGTTTTTTACAGATTTGTCAGTTGTTTAATCAACATTTCAAAATAAATAACAAAAGGCATTTAATTTAAATGAAAATTAAGTAGACCTTTAAATGATATATCATTTCTGTAAATGACATTTTCTGTTATTTTAACTTACAAACTATTTTAAGTGTAGGTTCTAAATAAAATCGCGCTAAAATTTTGATAGCATTCTGTTAAATCTGCCCAAAATGAAAATTTCAAAATTTGAATGGAATTTTACTGATATATTCTTATGAGTCTAGTTTACCATAAAATTTGTTACACGAGCTCTAACCTACAAAAGAGTCCACCTATTATTTCGTAAATCAAGCTAATCAACAGCATTCAATAAAATAATAACAATTTTTTATATCAAAAAAAAAAAAAAAACAAAAACAATTCAAAACTTTTTACATGGTTTCTGTATTTGTATGAATGTTCATCTTCTCTTAACCCTTTAACGTTAAAAAAAAAAAACATAAAAATAAAAAATTTGGCTTTATCTGATAATATATTGTCATATGTATATGTTGATATGCATTATAAACCGAGTAAAAAAAAATTTATTAAAAAATTTGATATTATTTAATATCTAGCTGATCTTATTAGATCCGAAAAATGCCAGATCAAATTAGATCCAGCAATATATTTGGAGATTCAGAAGGATCTAAATTGATCCGAAAAATGGCAGATCAAATTAGATCCAGCAATATACTTGGGAAATAAGTAAAATCAAAATTTATCTGAAAAATGTCAGATCGAGTTGTATTAGATTAGATCCAACGATATAATATATACGGAAACAAGTTTATTAAAAAAATTTATGAATTTTTTCCAAAAAAAAATTATTATTTGAACTCGGTCGTGTCGTGAGTTAAGCACTCAGCCACACACTGCTATAGATAATGGCTGATTTTTTTAAAATCTATTTTTCGTATAATTGTGTTATATAAATATATAATTATATCTTTGTGTCTTATATATAATTATTGTTTATACGAAGTGAACTTCTGCTGAGGCAGGCCGTGTGTCATCAACCGGAACAAGTAGTAGTCGTAAGGAGCGATGTCTGGAGAATACATACGGCGGGTAGGTTAGGACTTCTCATTTCAACGTATCCAAGTAGGTCTTGACCGGTTTGCAACATGTGTCAGAACGTTGTCTTGCTTCAAAATCAATTTATCGTGCCTTTCTTCGTATTCTGGCCGTTTTTTGCTTTCAGTGATTTCAGTGAAATCGCTGAGCGACCCCGGTGATACCTTTAATGTAAATATGATTTTATTTTTATTTAAATTAAGTCACTTAAGCAAATCATGTCAGAACCTTTAGGATTTTTAGTACAGGTTGGTTGAAAAGTTCCTGCGCTCACCAAGAGATGGCGCTGCTAGCTCCAAACTTTTTTTTCCTCAAGTTGGTATAACTGTCCTGAGAACACGTGCAAAGTTGCAAGTCATTCTGTCAATTCTTTCTTTGTTTACAAGCCATTTGAAGTTGACGTGTCAGTGATTTTTTTTAATATGGAAAAAATTGAATATCGTGCAGTCTATTAGATTCTTTGTTTTGAAGGGTTTAAAAGCAAAGGAAATTTATGAACAATTGTTAGAAGTGTAGAAGGAGTCCTCAGCTTCAAAACGCACCGTTGAATTTTGGGCTGGTGAATTTAAACGTGGTCGTACCAGCCTTGAAGACGATCCACGCGAAGGACGACCAAAAAGTGCAACCACAGCAGAAATCATTGAGCAGGTTCATAATATGGTTAGTGAAGATCCAAGTTTGACTAAGCGTGAAATTGCTAATGCCATAGGCATCTCAGACGAACGAGTACTCCATATTTTACATGAAGAATAACGTATGAAAAAACTGTTTGGAAAGTTAGTGCCGCACAAAGTAACAAATTCAACAAAAACTGGATCGAAAACACATTTCTCAGCGTTATTTGGAGCGTTTTAAGCCGAATAAAACCGACTTCTTGCGTCGTTTTATAACTATGGATGAGACTTGGATCTACCACCATGATCCTAAATTGAAATAAGAACGTTTACAGTGGACTGAAGCTGTTTGTTCAGCTCCAAAGCAGGTGAAGTCACAACGATCAGCAAAGAAGGTTATGGCATCAGTTTTTTGGGATGCAAAAGGAATTTTGTTGATTTATTATCTTCAGAAAGGTAAAACAATCAACTCTGAATATTATTGCAGCCTTTTGGATCAGCTAGATGAAAAAATTCGTGAGAAACCCCTTGGTTTAAAGAAGAAAAAATCATTTTTCATCAAGGCAATGCACCTGCTCACAAAAGTGTTTTGACGATGGCTAAATTCAAAGAATTAAAGTACGAATTGCTTGAACATCCACCGTATTCACCAGATTTGGCTCTCAGTGACTACTATCTCTTTAGAAATCTCAAACAATTCCTTCGTGGAAAGCATTTTTCGTCGAATGAAGAGGCCATAGCAGCCGTAGACGCTTATTTTGCAGAGCTTCCGGAAAATCATTATAAGGATGGGATAAAATTATTGGAAGATCATTGGAACAAGTGTATTGAGCTTCTAGGAGATTATATTGAATAAAAAAATATATTTCGTAACAAAAACAGTATTCTTTCATTTCGAGCGCAGGAACTTTTCAACCAACCTGTCTGAATCAGTTTTCAATTTCTGATCGATTTTTTACTGACGATTTGTTTCAAATTGTGTGTAAACTAAGAAAATAAAACGTATATTAAAGCCTACCTAGTGCATTTAAGAGTTAATATTGAGCATTTAAAATATTTTTTGTGACCTTTTTGTTGTTGTTATTATTTTTTTAAATGATCATGATTTTTCATTTGATGTAGTTTCTGTATTGTGTTTTTTTTTTGGTAATGCTGGGTCTTTTATTTTATTATTGTTTTATTTTTATATTCGATAATTTATGACATTTTTGTGTTTTTTTTTTCTGGGTCTTCTTAACTAAATTGTTACTCTGTTAAAGGTAGAAAAAATGTTTGTTGTATTTAAAACAACTAAAAAAAGTTATCGTAGCTAAACCAATTTTAAACGACAGGTGCGTTGAGTGAACAAAGGGGAATTTTAAAAATTTGTATGTTTAAGATAATATAGCAAGTTTGAGTTGAAATCTAGTTTTTTTTTTTTGGAGATAAAATTATGTTAAAGAGTTAAAACATATTTTTAAGATGAATAAAGATTTTACTCACATCTAGAGTAAAATAGTTAAAAGTTTTGCAGTTTTCTTTTCATAATTTTACTCAGAACTATTAAACCGCTTAATAAATCTGCTGGACCAAATAGCAAACAATTTAAGCAAGTATTTGACCAAAAATGTTCATTTCTTTTTAAGATTCCGCAAAAGGATGGTCTGTTAGATATTGGTTAGTATTGTTAGACAAATACTAAACTCAATATGATCATTATCACTATTATTGATTTAATAATAATCATTAAAAAATATATATATGGGTAAATGCTGCATGACGAACGCTGCATTCGAACGGGATTTGGATTAAAATATCGAAATTTTTTGGTCTTTCAAAGGAGATTCCTCCACCTTATAAATAGCGTTTAGTGGAATTTAAGTAAACTTTCGAATGGCATAAAACATGATTTTTTTAACAGGTATTTGTTGCGAAATAATTGATCACAAAGTTTTGTGACGCACGCTATAAAAAATTAAAGTATCTTTGAAAGTTGAGGAGTCTTTTAGCAATTTGTAGAGAACGTTGCATAATAAAGCACACAAAATCTAAAACCTAAAAGAAAGATGGAATATAAGAAAGTTCTCTAATACCCAGCAAAACTTTGGTAATGGGAGCGATATTCTCATGCGTTACTTTGTTATGATAGCTCGATACCTTTTTCATTATTTGCAAGCATAAAGTAATAAGTAACTGATTATTGATTACGTAATATATGATTTATAAATGTTAAGTAATAATTGAAATATTTTTGAAAATCTATTTTTAAAAACATTACTTTGTGTTTTTTGTAAGCAAAAGGGTAATGTTAGTTTGTTTTGACAACACGAAACGAAGCGCAACAATTCATTTAAGTTTAAAGCAATCAAATACTATATGCGTCGATAGCTCAGTGGGTAGAATTCTTGGCTGGCAACCAGAGTTCCCTGGTTCGATTCCCATCATGACCACATTATTTTAAATAACGTTCAAAATATTTGTAAAAATTTTTTTAATAAAAATTCCTCTTTTTTAAAAATTTATTTTCAGACACATTACTTTACCCATTCTCGTAACCATATAGGTAACCCCTTACATTATCACCTCTAAAATAATGGGTATATACATTACTTTAAGGCTCATCTCCTGCAAAATTCATCAGTGAAGTAAGGTGTAAAGTAATCCATGAGCCTTTATGACTACACATTACTTTACACATTATTTGGTAATGTGTGGTTTTGCTGGGTAACTTATTTGCAGCCAAAAAATTTGATCGTTTTTTGTCAAAAGCCGCGAACGCTTTTTTGACGCACGTTTTTTTTTTTTTTTGTAGTATATAAATAAATAAAATTTATTTTAACAAAAATTTTTTTATTATTTTTTTTTACTTTTATTATTTATTTTTATTTATAATATTTTATATCTAGCTTATGTTGCATTAAAATAGAAATAATGTTGGATTAATTTCAAAAAAATTTTCTTTGATGGACTGTTTCTGGGATAGGAGTAACAAATATTGAAACTTATACTTATGGTTATTTAAAATGATTGAAAAAGTTTATGTTGGACATGCCGACTATAGAATGACCTACACCAGTCTGTTGGAAAATCAACTAACGTTTGGATTCAAAATTTTAATGGATTTGTGTATTTGTCTTGGAAGGGGTAAACAATTAGGAATTAGAAATTTCCCTTGATTTTAAGCACATTTATCATTATTTTATGGCTTAAAGTAATGCATTATGTAACCTATTTCTGTAGCTCATGTAGATAACACATTATTTTATGTTTTTTGAAAGTAATGAGTTATCATTACAAGGTAATCTAATTAGTAATGACATCATTATTGTGTATATTACCTTGTAATCATAACACATTACTTTCATCATTATTTGAAAACATAAGATAACGTGTTACCTATAAAAGCTACAGTAATAGGTTACACATTGCATTACTTTAAATATATAAAATAATGATTCATTTTTTAAGAAATTTATTATTAGACATATTATTTTTGGTTTTTTTTTCTTAAAGACAATTAAGAAAAAAAAATGTACTCTCTAGGGAATGAAGCGAAAAAATCAATTTTTTTAGGGAATTAAGCGAAAAAGTTAATTTTTGAGGAATTTAGCGAAAAAGTTAATTCCACATGAAATCAAGCGAAAAAGTTTTTTTATAGGGTATAAAACGAAAAAGTTTATTCCGTAGGGAATTAAGAATAAATTTTAATTCCTTTGGGATTTAACGAAAAAATTAATATCTATGGGAATTAATCGAAATTGTAAATTCCTTCAGGAAATTAAGCGAAAATTGAATTAATTCATATGAATTTCTTGAATAAAAGTTGAATTAACTAAATTGGATAGAATTCCTTTAAGAATTAATTGTTAAATTTTATGACTCAGCAAAAAAAAGTACCAAAATAAGAGAAAAAGAAACAGTTATTTTGAATCCGGTGTTCTGATTTCTATCTGAACCAACAATTTTTACAAAGGGGTGTCATATGGTGGTAGTTTTCTTTTATGATCCTTTTTTATTGCATCTAAAGCCCTTCTTATGGTTTAGTGAAAAAAAAAGATCTTTTGATGTTCTCAAATAAATTTTGAATTTGTAATTTAGATTTCAACAGGACATCAGTAATCGGGCCTTAACCTCTTTTTCACAATCTCCCGTGGAATTTAACTGGTACATTTGTTATTGTTTCCCATATAAAGTTTAAGTTTGACTGTTGGCTAAATTATAACGGTACATAAAGTAATCGGGCTTTATTTGTTAAATTTCTTTATTCGAAATTCTTGAAATTTTTACTGCAAGAAATTTTTTACTTTTTGTGTTAATAATAATTACGATTTTAAGAATTTAAAATATGGTAAATTGTAAGTTAACTTAAACCATAGTTGTAAATGCGAAAATTTATATAGAAATATTTTTGATTAATGTTTAACTTTGGTTGTTTTCTTAAATAAGTTAAACGTCATAGATTTGAAGAGTGTTAAATTTCAGTAAAAATCACATTTTTAGAAGTTGTGAAAAATAACTGGCTTTGGAATCAGTGAAAAATCACTTCCATTTGTTTTTGCTGGGAAAGTAATCAGAAAATAATGAATGAATTCCTTTAAGATAAGTCGAATGAAGAAAGGTATTCGTTCAATTCCTTAAGTTTTGTTAGGGAATTCATTCCCAAAATATGAATTCGTTTTGAAAAAATGAATTAGGGATTCAATTCTTCGAAGCTACGAATCAGTGTATACCAAATTCCATAAAAATATGTTAATATTTGCAAACAAGAATACATAGATAAGACGCAAAAACCATCGCTAAATCGACTTAAAAACTGATTCCGAGTCGATCACTGTTTCTGTGGTGAAAAGGAAAAAGTGCTTCAGTTTTTTTTTACTCTAGCTTCTTAAATTAAATAATTTCTTAATTGGAATGTACAACAATTTTTTCCTGAAAAAGATTCGATGGATGACTTTCACTTATACTAGAATCACCATTAATTTTTAAAAATTAGGTTTAAACTTGGAAAGTGATCTCTCCTGCACTTGGAAAGTGCTCTCTTGCAAAATGACAAAATCAGACTTACCCATGTAAAAATCGAAATATATATGAGCATACATGATCATACATGGGCCTGTATATGATCATAGATGGGCATACATGGTCATATACGTCCATACATTGTTCAATATATGACCATACATGATCTCATATATAATCACATATCTTCGGATCTGAAATTTGAGGGTATATGGACGTATATGATCATATACGAGCATACATGAATAATATATGAGCATGTATGATAATATATGCACATATATCACCATATACCCTCAAATTTCGGATCCGAAGATAAATGGTCATATATGAGATCATGTATGGACGTATATGACCATGTATGCCCATGTATGATCATATACAAGCCCATGTTTGATCATGTATGTGCATATATATTTCGATTTTTACATGGGTAAGCAGTTTTTCCTTTTCGCCACAGATTTTAACAGGTGGGTCTGCATTGAATATTTTTTGTTGTTACAAACATCCGCACTCATTACACACTGGCCACAAATAGATGTAGGGTATAACATACATATAACGCGCGCCGATTTAAACCCCAAAAAAAAATATTGTTTTTAATTGTATGTAACTAAAGGGCTCCGCACATTGATAAACAATTTTAAGCTATTGTTGCTTAAAATAAATAAAATAAAATAAAAAAAAGAATCCCCCCAAAAGCCATATAAAACACTATCAAAATAAAATCTAATGACGATGATGGCTTGATATTAATGGGGACGCAGTAGACGATACAACGTACGTAAATTTGACCATCCAACCAACATGTGCTGGGGTATCGATGAAAATCACCTGTTGTTGTTACATGTTAGCGTTTGGTTTTGGAGTAGGAATTTAAGTTTTGAATTTGAATGCCCTTTGGCTTATAATTTATAACCGATTGTAAGATTTTTAAATATAATACTTAATACAACAAAAACAACAACAACGACAAAGATAAAGAAGAAGCGACTCAAAAGTTGACCATGTATATGATTTAGGTATTGATTTTGATTTAGCAGCATTAGCTAAGGGTCTTTGGATACAATACGATCATCATTGTTCTTCGACAACGTCGCTTTACAAACCAAAAAAAAATTAAGAAACAAACTTGTTTTTTTTTTAATTTGTAAAAACTAAAAAAACAAAAACAAACTTAAAAGAGGTTTTAAATTTCATTTCGTAATCAACAAGAAAAAAAAATACGACTATTATTTTTGCCCTCCTCTTTTAAACAAAACAACTACCAAAAATAAACACCAAAATAACAAACACGAAACTGACATTTTAACAAAATATTTTAGACCAATATCACAAAATAGTGAAAGCTTTTCTTGTAATAAAGAAATAACTGATCAGCTTATAAAGAATACAAAATTTAGTCTAATAAAAAATATTAGAAAAAAAACAACACCAAATGAATTATCACTACCCCCATTTTAACGTGTGATTACACAGAAAAAGTTGTTGCCAAAAAAAATTTCAATTAAATTTTTATAACCTCCACCATATGTGGTGAGGGTATATATCAGATTGTAATTCCGTTTGTAACATGTCGAAATATAGGTCTAAGACCCCATAAAGTATATACAGGTTGGTTGAAAAGTTCCTGCGATCGAAATGAAAGAATACTGTTTTTGTTACGAAATATAATTTTTTATTCAATATAATCTCCTAGAAGCTCAATACACTTGTTCCAATGATCTTCCAACAATTTTATCCCATCCTTATAATGATTTTCCGGAAGCTCTGCAAAATAACCGTCTACGGCTGCTATGGCCTCTTCATTCGACGAAAAATGCTTTCCATGAAGGAATTGTTTGAGATTTCTGAAGAGATAGTAGTCACTGGGAGCCAAATCTGGTGAATACGGTGGATGTTCAAGCAATTCGTACTATAATTCTTTGAAATTAGCCATCGTCAAAACACTTTTGTGAGCAGGTGTATTGTCTTGATGAAAAATTATTTTTTTCTTCTTTAAACCAGGTCTTTCATCCAGCTGATCCAAAAGGCTGCAATAATATTCAGAGTTGATTGTTTTACCTTTCTGAAGATAATCAATCGACAAAATTCCTTTTGCATCCCAAAAAACGGATGCCATAACCTTCTTTGCTGATCGTTGTGACTTCACCTGCTTTGGAGCTGAACAACCAGTCCACTGTAAACGTTCTGGTTTCAATTTAGGATCATGGTGGTAGATCCAAGTCTCATCCATAGTTATAAAACGACGCAAGAAGTCGGTTTTATTTGGCTTAAAACGCTCCAAATTACGCTGAGAATTTTGTTTTCGATCCAGTTTTTGTTGAATTGTTAATGTGTGCGGCACTAACTTTCCAAACAGTTTTTTCATACGTAACTCTTCATGTAAAATATGGAGTACTCGTTCGTCTGAGATGCCTATGGCATTAGCAATTTCACGCTTAGTCAAACTTGGATCTTCACTAACCATATTATGTACCTGCTTAATGATTTCTGCTGTGGTTGCAGTTTTTGGTCGTCCTTCGCGTGGATCGTCTTTTAGGCTGGTACGAACACGTTTTAATTCACCAGCCCAAAATTCAACGGTGCGTTTTGAAGGCGAGGACTCCTTATACACTTCTAACAATTGTTCATAAATTTCCTTTGCTTTTAAACCCTTCAAAACAAAGAATCTAATGACTGCACGATATTCAATTTTTTTCCATATTAAAAAAAATCAATGACATGTCAACTTCAAATGGCTTGTAAACAAAGAAAGAATTGACAGAATGACTTGCAACTTTGCATGTGTTCTCAGGACAGTTATACCAACTTGAGAAAAAAAAGTTTGGAGCTAGCAGTGCCATCTCTTGGTGAACGCAGGAACTTTTCAACCAACCTGTATATTCGTGATTCTTATGCAATTTTAAGTCGATTTAGCGATGTCCGTCTGTCTGTCGGTCTGTCTGTCTGTTGAAAAGGCGATCACGACGTGAAGACGCAAGCGGGGGTGCCTATTTTCACCTGGATTGTTGAACATCCTCCCGAGCAGTTTGGTATTGAAAATGAGCAAAATCGGACTAGCGGTTAAAAAGTTATGAGTGAAAATGTGAAGATACCTCTAAATTTTCCATACAAATTGGTGTATTTTAGTACAATTTCATAAAAGCGACAGATACAAAATATATTTTCTCATATTTGTTCATCAGTCGCTTAGAAATTAATAATATTTTGTATTCTCCTCAAATATTTTTCACCTAAAAAAATTTTTATAACCACTTAAATTTTTTTTCACCACAAAAAATTTTTTTCACCTCTATAATTTTACTTCAAAAGTTTTTTACATTATTTGTATCAAAAACTGTAGAGAAAATTTTTTTAGAATATTTGTGGAGGGTATTCAAAGATTCGGCATAGCCAAATTTAAGCCTTTTTTACTTGTTTTTCAATTTTTTGGTCATTTTCAGTTAAAAGTGGAATCATATCAATTAAATTGTTGATTGATAATGACTCGATTGAATAACTTGTTTTGTGATTCTGTTCGCGACTGATTTTTGGTTATTTGATTTTTTTAAATTTAATCAATTTGATTGATGCTATGAAAAGAATCAACAAAAATCAAAATGATTCTATGCATTTGAATTTGATATTGATTTTATAAGGTAGAAAATTATTTAAACAATGAAATTTGGCAAATCGATTCATTAAAAATTGAATCAGATTTAAAAATTAAATCAAGCAATCATGTTTTAAAGGTCTATTTAAAAATTAAAAAAAAAATTAAAATTTAAATTTAAATTATTTAAAATTTGAATTCTTTTATGATGCCACCCTTTTTCTGGAATAATTATTTTTTGTTTTTAGCAAACAAAATCTTCGAAAAATCATTTAGAATTTTTGGGTATTTCAACTTTGAAAATGGGAACATGAAAACAATCTTTTTTGCAAAACTGCCGTGACGCATGCACCAGTTATGATAAAGTTGGTACCATAATATATTTTTTTTTTTTTGGTGCTTATGGAACCTCAAAAGTACTATGGAAATTTTCATGCGTTGATGAAGTACACACAAACATATGTACACTCACAATATTATTTCGTTAAAAACAACTTAAAATACATATTAAATTAATCGAAAATACAATCAAAAAGAGGACTACTGATTTTCCAATATATTCAACCAATTTTGTTGTTTATTTTTAATCATTGTTTAATAATCGACAAAAGTTAAAAGTCGTTTAAAATAACCAACAAATTTTTGCTGACAAAAAGTTAGAAAAAACTACTTTTGTGGTTTGTTTTTCAAATTGAAAGTTTTTTTTATTTGTATGTAATTTTACAAAGCACAACACTACACACACATATGTATATATTTATATTTTACATGTGTGTATGTATATTTTAATAATTTCTTGTAATTTTTATTGAAATAATTTTGTATTTACAAACTATTTTGGTAAAAAAACAAAAGGGAATTATATGAATTTCTATTTTTTGAAACAGAAAACATAAAATTTTACATTTAACTGAGAATATTAACTCCTACTGAATGTGTAAATTTTTATAGTTTGATTTTTGAATGACTGATTCAAATAGTTAAAAAATATATTTCTATGAATTTCAATTGTTTCTTCATTTAAAAACAAACTTTACGTATTACTTTTTAAATAAACTACAGTCGGTAATGGAAAATATATTGTGAGTGTATATCTGATAAAAAAAAATGAAATTCTGATTAAAATTTTAATTGATTTAAATCTGGAATTTCAATTAAAAATTTAATTAAAATTGGAATTGATTTTTGGTTAGAACTTTAATTAAAGTTATAATTGATCTAATTAAAACTTTAATTTAAAATGTTAAATATTTTTGATTAAAAATTTTATTGATATGATTAAAAAATAAATTTAAAATTTTAATTAATTTTAACAAAAAAAAAATATATACAACAAACTGTTTTGCTGGTCCAAATTCAATAAAATTTTTGATTGTATTTACAAATATTTCAATTAAAACTAGATTTCAGTTTTTTCTGTGTAACGTTACCTTAGAAATTTATCCATAGATTTTTTTCAGTTATATCCTGTATTAATTGTAGAAATATTTAAAAAAAATTATCTATAATTTTTGACAGATTACTTGAGTCTGACTAAAAATGTGGGCTAAAATGCGAAAAAAACCTTCCCACAAATATTTAAAAATACATTTTTATAAAAATAAATCAATTACATTTTTAATTTTTTTTTTAAATAGTGTTTCGTTATTTATTTATTTAGTGTTTCATTACATCTTAGTTTATCACTTTCTCTATTACGCGAAAATTGTTTTAGCGAAAAATTTCTTCTGCATTGTTTTTATTTGCAAGCGTTAGTAAAATATCTTCTCTTCAATTCAAAAAGTGAATATTATTAAAAACTTTACGAAAAATTTTAAGAAACCGTGTCGGTTATAGACAGTAAGACTCCTGTGAGTCAACGTACCGGTCGGTCTATTGAAAACATGGCTGCTGTAAACGAGAGTGTCGCCGAAACCCCGAAAACAACGGCAACGTTCTCAACAACTTGAAATTTAACGAAGCACTACGCAGTGAACTTTGACAAAATACCTCCACCTTCATGCGTACAAATTATACTAGCTCAGGAGCTCAAACCAGCAGGGTGCGCCGGCAATTCGTTCAATGGATAATGCAGCTAAGTGAAGTCAGTGAAAATTTTTCAAAAAAATGTCATCTTCTTCGATGAAGCGCATTACCATCTCAACGGCTTCGTAAATAAACAAAATTGCCAAATTTGGGTCTAAGAAAATCCACATGAAATCCATGATAAAAAAATGCACCCACAATGAGCAACTGTCTGGTGCGGATTTTGGTCAGGCGGTGTGATTGGGTCTTACTTTTTTGAAGATAAGGCCGAAATTGCAGTGACTGCGAACTGGACGACATGTATCTGGACGACATGTGGTTTCAGCAAGATGGCGCCACCTGCCACATCAGACATGAAACTATCGATTTATTGCAGCAACGATTTCCAGAAAAAATTATCTTAAGAAATTCTAAAGTCAACTGACCACCAAGGTTTTGCGATTGAAGGCCGAGCGTGAAATCTCGAGTTTATGAGAATAAACCAGCAACAATTCCTAAGCTCATATCCGAGATCCAACGCGTCATCGGTGAGATACAGCCACATCTTTGTGAAAAATTTATTAAAAATTTCATGAAAAGGTTAATGGCCTGTTATTGGAGCCATGGGGGCCATTTGGCGGGTATTTTATTCCATAATTAATCGGAACATGTCTTCTTTACAATCCAATCAAAAAAAAAATCACAACTATCTTGATTTTCTTAAAATAAAAAAGTGCATTCTTACTTAGACACATTCTTACTGACAACTTCCAATTGCAACACATTATTAATTATATCAAAAACTATCAGGTAATCTTCGTTAAATAATATTAAAATTAATTTAAAAAAACTATGTCAACTCCAGACGTTTTAATTGTAGCTGCATATCATTATCAACACTATAGTTACTACCTGGTTCCATAACTATTTATTATTTTGTTCATATTGTTTATAATTATTAAAAATTATAATTTTCAGTTTTAATTATAAAGCAACAACAAAAAACAAACCACATATTTCTACATATTCACCTAATTGTTGTTATTGTTGTTGTGGCTATCGTTGTTGTTGTTTTAATAGCATTAACGCTTTAATTTAAATAATGATTATTAAATGGTTCATTAAATTCTAAAGTAAATTTTATGTTTTGTCATCAATAAGTGTTCAATTATAAAATGATTTACAACTATTTTGTTTTTACTGTTATTTAATATTAAGCATATGAAATTGAAAAGAAAAACGAGTAGAAAAAAAATTCAAAGTCATGTATGCCGCCTATAGAATACCCTACAGCAGTATGATTGGATATCAATCAATCAAAAGCAAAACATTTTTAAAAAGTTTGATATAAGAAAAAAATACAATAGTTTTTTTTTTATCTGACATCCCAAATTTTTATTCCGGTGTTAAAAATTGTTCGAAGAAATAAATTCTTACCACTGTGCGAGAGTTTGAACTTTAAATTTGACCACAAATTTTTTCTGATTAAAATTTCAATTTTTTCCGATAGAAAGAGAAAATGAAAAATAATTTTTCTTAAAAAATTTCAGACTTTCATATGAAAGGCACTAATCGAGGAACAATTCCATTTTGTATGAAATTTTCCAAAAATATTTTCTATAGCTATCAACAGGTTGTATTCCCTTTATCCAGAAATAAATATACGTAAAAATGTCAAAATATTGAAAACTTTTGTAAAATAAACGAAAGTTTGTTTATTTGACAAAAAGTTTTGTTCGTATTTTCACGCATGAATAATTATAAGTGTAGCCTTAAGCGAAATTCTTTAAAAAATCAGGAAATACTCAATACATCCTGACCACGTAGTGATTGTAGGGTACAAAAGCCGAATTTTCCATTGTGATATTCTCTTGAAAAACTACAGATTTTCGTATCCACTAAACATTTTAGGTTGCATAAAAAACAAGTCCAAATGAAAATTAATGAGTCAGGGTTGGCGAAAATTGATATGACCAAAAACTTGTGGAAAAATAAGATTTTTCTGTTTTTTTTTTTATTTTTCTTTCCGCCCTCTAGCGGATATATTTGCAACCAAAGTCGAAACGTTGACTGGCGGAAATTCTTGAATGGATCCAGATTTTTCCAAAATTAAAATATTTTGTTTGTTCTTTTAGTTTGCTTCGATCTTCTTGATTTGTGTATCATTTTAAATTGAGCTTATAATTTTTATTTATTAATTATAAAAAGAATTTTCCTTAAAGAAGTCGCATAATGTGGTGAAGAAATATTGGGATAAATAAATATTTATAATTAATTTTTATAAATAAAAGACTTTTCGAAAAAAAAAAAAATTAAAAATCAATTTTACGATTTTTTTTTTTTAATTTTATTCCAACATTGAAATTTTCAAATTAGCCTGTGGCAACTTTGAAATTATAACTAAACTCGAAAACTATGCATCTATTATTGACTATTTCCCACATTTTCATTATTATCAACACAATTTTAGTAATTTATTGATTGAAAAGCACTGACAAAAAATTACACTCAGAATTTTATGTAGTTTACTGTTAGTAGTTTAATAAAAAAGTTTTTAATTCAGTTAATAATAAAGGAACTTATTTTTTTAAGAAGTATTTATTTAAATTTTTTATACATTTGTTTTTTTCAGTTTCACTTATTTTTTTTTTTTTTTTTCAAACAATAATAATTTAATAAAAAATTACTTAAAAAACGGATATTTGTAGTTTATTTGTTCCCGTTACAGTTATTACAAATTTAAATTTTGTTTTCTGTCTGTTTCAAAAAAAAAAAAATTCAAAAAATTGCAATTTGTTTTGTATTTAAATTGGTTGCGTATATACAAAATAATTTCAATTCAAATTACAAGAACTTCATTAGCACACATACATATAAACAGAAACTCATTCTCACAAAAAGTGTCTATAGCCATGCCTACATACGTTTTGTAGATTAAAAAAAAACGAAAACAATTTCAAATAAATGATAAAATTATTTACATATTTTTTAGGGAATTGGTAGGTAAAATTTTAACATTTATTTTAACTGATTAAATCATTTGTTTCTTATGGATGTGTCAGTTGTTTAAATAACAAAAGCCATTTGATTTAAATAAAAATTAAGTATGCCGGTTTTTAAATAAAATATCATTTCTTGTAAATGACATTTTCTGTTATTTTAAATTAAAAACTTTTTTAAGTGTAAACATTATATTTTTTATTATAAAACAAATTAAAAAAAATATTTTCATAAATTTAAAAAATTATTTTTTTATGAACGAAAAAAGTTGTGTAAAATCCGGTTTTTATATATCAAAAAAATATGCTAAAAACATGAACTTTTAGCAATATAGGCCAAAAATATGCATTTATAGCAAAATATGCATTAACAAATCAATTCCATTTTTCTTCAAATTTTGTTGTGGGAAGAAACCTTAGTTGAAGTTCCAGCACTTGTTCCACGAGCTGTGGAAACAGGATCGATTTGAAAGCATCTACCCCGTTACTGGTGAAATATATCGGATCTGAAATTACCAACCCCTTTGAGCTGACCGATGAAAAGAAGACCAGTCTGGGAGAACTTTCCCCATGACTGTTGAAAACGGAACAGAAGTGATACAAATATATGCTTAGCAAAACGTTTCAAAATGTCAAAGTTTACAAACACTTTATTCTATGCTACATTTCAATTTTTAATTTAAAAATTTTAGGAAAAAAATTTGACAAATTGTTGGAAAAACAAGGATTTTTAAACAACAACAACAGGGGAATTTTAAAATTATCCTTAGGATCACATTTTCCCACCGTTGGTATTTTAGTTTTTTTTTCAATTTTGTCTTGTAAGCAGAACGTTGCGTGATCCAGCCCTGTTGACAACCAGTTAGTTTTTTCCAATTCTTACTTTTTTAAATGAGTTAAAATATTGTTACAGAAATTACATTTACTCGTAGAAACACAAATCCCCATATGTTAGCCCTAAAATATAAAACAAATGGCAACCCTTTACCATAACTAATGTTTCTTATGTCAAACTGTAAAAGAACATTTTCAAAGTTGCCAGTATGCAGCTTCCAGACGGTGCTGGCAGCACCGTCTGGAAGCTGCATAGGTATTTTAACCCTCATATATAACAACGCCAGCAAGGTGGCAAAGCAGTACAGTTTATAAATAAAACGCTGATGGTCAAGAACTAAAGTGTGGCTAACGTTTAGTCTGTTTACATCGTGTAAATAAAGTGCGCTATTGAAGTGTGTTTTTTGTAATTTTTAGTGCCTGTTATAAATAAATAAAGATATAAATAATTTCAAACGGTGTTTATTATTTTCAATATAGAAAGAACTCGATTTATTTAAAAGGTAAATAAATCAAAGATTTTATAAAGGGTAAAATCGTAACAATATATATATTTTAGACACATACGCAGGTATGCCCTTTGCATCAGTTTTGTGATTTATATTTTGCGTCAGTTCTGTGACAGGTTCTTCTGCGTCAATCCTGTCACAAAGCCCAACAATTCACCTGCTTCTATGACAAGCCCATTTTAAAGTGTCCGGTCTCTTTCTTATAAAAGAAGGTCTCCGAAGACCGGTCGGTCCCTGGGCCAATGGACCAGTCACGTGAAGTACCCTGTGATAGTTCTGTTACCAACAGGAAATATATAACAAGATTTTATGTAATTTTTAATCGCAAAATAAATTGTAAAAAAAAGAAAAAAACTTTAAATTTTTTGAGACTTTTAATTTTTTTTTCCTTATTTTTCTAAAATTTTCAATTTTGGAGAACTATGGATCTAGTCCAATCAGAAAGATATTTTGCATAATTTCTAAGCTGGTTATGATGTACGCCACCACAAATTCAAGTGTTATTAGACTTTAAGGGTCTGCCCAGGGAAAAACATCTTTTGAGAGTTATAAAATGATTAATTTATATAAAAATCGATAGGTTTTTCCAAATGTTACAAACATCTTCCCTAACCTATAACTCCGTGTAATTCTAAAAAGTGTTAATTATAAATATAAACTTTAATTACAATGATTATTTATTTTAAAGTTTCAATTATTATTTATTTTAATTACTTTAAATAAAAATTAAAGTTCGCTTAAGATAATCTATAAATTGAATTAATAATGATTGATTAATTATAGAAATAAAAACTTGCATCCAGTGTTTAAATACATATTTATAAAATTGTTTATTTTAACTTAAATTTATTTAAAACAAAAACCCCACTTACAGAACTTTATAATTTATTTACTTAAAAATATTCCTCAAAAAAAAAAAAAAAAAAAAAAACTATGTACTTCCTTAACCTTAACACTCCAAAAAAAAAACTGCTAACCAAAAAACGCCATAAAAAATATGAATACAAATCACAACAAGAAAATGCCGCAGAAACCCCACAACAAAAAAGCCACTTATAATTGGCATAAAAAGCGACCACAATGTCATGTGGTTACCAAAATTGGTTATAATTTGTGTACGAAAGAAGGGCCTTTATAGGAAAACGCAATGAAATGATGACAAGAAAAAAATTTATAAAAAAATGAGTTCTGTTTTTGGTCATAATGAATCGTGTTTCTATTGAAAGGGTTAATAAAAACAAAACAAAAATATCCTTTTGAAATAAATATGATGAAACAATAAAAATAACGCCATAAAACTTAAAATCAAATAAATAACAAAGATGATATATACATCTTTTGATGGAGCATTTATGATTACACCAGCCAACAGATTTAGAAAAATTTGCGATTGACAGAAAATGAACTTTTTTCGAGAAAATAACGATTAAAAAAAAATTCAAAAAGAGTTACAGACTCTTAGTTACTGATAGTAATTTTGTGTTACCAAAGTGATAAAAAATGAAATGAGCTCCCATTTATAGTAGGGGAGGAAGGGGTTATATGGGAAACTAAAATGTTTCCTATTTCTATTTCTCTGTTAACGCAGAGAAATAGAAATCGCTCTCTAGAATGATTTTCTCGAAAAGAGCTAAACTGTCCAACCTTGGCCTATATTAAAACAGATTTAGAAGTATTTTGCTTCAACAAAAACTCACTGCCTATGTGAAAATCGAAATATATATCAATATTGTTGACTTGTAGCCTTGTACAGGGTGGCGCAAAAATAACCTTCCGATGTTTTTTGGCTGTAATTTAAAAAAAAAAAATTAAAAACTTTGATTCTTCTTGTGGATTATTTTTATTTGGTCTTTTAATTTTTTTTACATCAAGTCGAGAATATGATGTCATGTAAATGGCCGCCGCCACAGTTGATTGTCATTTGAGCCCTTTTTATGGCATTTTCCATCACTTTGGCCAAAACTTCCGGCAATAGGTCCTCACATTCTTGACGGATATTGTCTTTAAGAGCTGCAAGAGTCTGAGGCTTGTTGACATAAACCCGCGACTTCAAAAAGCCCTACAAAAAGAAGTCTGGAGCGGTCAAATCAGGCGATCTTGCTGGCCAGTGCAAATCGCCAAATCGGGAGATTTGGCGCCCGGGAAATGCATCCTTCAGCATATCGGTTGTGGCACGTGCAGTGTGTGGCATTGCACCGTCCTGTTGGAACCACATGTTTTCCAATCCCAATTCATCAAGTTGCGGCAAAAAGAACTCGTTGATCATTGCTCTGTAGCGCTCACCATTCACAGTAACCGTTTGGCCAGCGACGTCTTCGAAGAAAAAAGGTCCGATGACTCCTCCAGCGAAAACAGCACACCATACAGTGACTTTGAGCGGGTGTAATGGCTCTTCGTGGGTTACACGCGGATTTTCAGTGCCCCAGAAGCGTAAATTTTGCTTATTTACGTACCCGCTAAGATGGAAATGGGCCTCATCACTCAGGAATATTTTTGATGAAAAATCATCTTCATTATTGCTCAAATAAATAGTCACCAATATTCCGCGTTCTGGAGCAGTGTAGCGTAACATTGTTTATTAACGTGTATTTCGCATGTGTTTACTACACAAATGTCTAAACAGAACTGACATTAGGGGCCAATCGCAAAATTTATAGCATTTTCTGATAGGAGGATTACTTTTGCGCCACCTTGTATTATAAACATACATGGGCATACATGATCATAAACATACATGTATGCTTCAATATATGGCCTCATTTATGCCGATATATTTTCGGATCCGGAATTTGAGGGCATATGACCATATATTTTCATATATAACCATATTTGCTCATATATATGACCATATATGCTCATATATATATATGAGCATGCAATGATCACTCATCATATTCCTTCATATTTCGGATTGGAAGCTATATGGAATTATATGAGATCATGTATGGTCATATATTGAACTATGCATGGATGTATATGATCATGCATGCTCACATACATAAGTAGTCGGTTGCTGCAAACCGAATCATTGGATTGATCACTAATTTAATTGTCAAAACCAATACGCCATTTTATGTGAGTAAGCAAACGACAAATTAGTACAACCAATTTAGATTCAAGCCCAGCTTACAGAAGGGATCTTCATCCTGTCCAGTGTAATCACACGTACATTATTTTTAAGTTTTTGCATACACATACAACTCTACTCGCTGACAGTTGTATATTGACAAAATCCATAACAATCAACAATAAGTTGGCAACATGTTTGTTGTATGCAACAATTTTGTGTTTGGTTTTTTTTTTTTTATTTTTGGCAACAACAATTTTGTGTTTTGCTTTTGAACACAGAGAAAAGGGATTTGGTTGGCTGGTTGGTGATTTATATCAGTCCGTCTGCTTTCATGTCTAGTTCAACAAACCACCATTACATACACAATAGCGATATTCGCGTTAGCATATAGCAAACGTTGATATATGCTATTTATTATAAATCAAGTTCATTAGCCTTATTTAATAGTTCTAGGAGATGTAGTAGTGGGAAATAAAATTATATCCTCTTAAAAAAATATAAAAACAATTTTTAGTTATGAACGTCCGTCTGTCCGTGTAACCTTGATGAAAATTTTAAATATAATTTGACGAAATTTGGAGAAACCATATTAAAAATGCTTCAATATGATCCAATTCGAACTATGGTATGGGGTAGTCTCCAATGATGGGTTTTTGGAATTTCGAAAGAATTTTGAAAAATTGAAATATGTATGAAAAAGTGTCTTCTTGAAATTTTAGTTTTTCACAAGTATGTTAAAATTATCGTGAATACCGCTAATATTTGTACCTATTTAACAGAATTTTAAGGAGATAATTCTTTTTTAAATCAATTCACCTAAAAATAAATTCATTTTATGAATCAGTGAATAATTTATAAATACTTTATATCAATTAATTGTTATTAAAATAAAATGAGTTAATGATTTAGTTTAATTTATATTTATTCAACTTTTATTCGTTTAAATAATTCGCTTTATGATTTATCTCCCAAGGTATAATTCAAATGAACCATTTTTGATTGAAATGATTTGTTAAAATTGAATCAAATCTTTTGATTGTAATGAACAAAATTAACAAAAATCAAATGAATTCTTTATATTTAATATTGATTTAATTAATGTAGAAAATTTGTCAATCAATAGAATTTTGCTAATCGATTCGTGGAAAATTTAATTAGATTTAAAAATTGAATCCTGGATTTAGTTATTTAAAGGTCTGAGATGCAGCCAAGCTGGGTTGCTGCTAACTACAAAGTATTTGAATTTAGTTGATTGTTTCTTGAGTGAATATACAGTGTTGGAAAAATTAATAGGGACACCAACCTTAAACTTATTTATTTCGTCTCGTGTTTAATATAAACGATTTATATGATTAGTGGATACTGTAAAATGGTAGAGAATCTAACGGTCTTTTATTGTGTGTTTTGTTTTTTGATGCTTGTCCTCTTAAATTAAACTAGACCTATAAAAGAGTATTGGAAAGTAATAAAAAGGCTGGAAAAAATAATATGGACTAAGTACTAATTTTTTTTTTTAATAATTTGAATGACCTTCAAAAAATAAATTCTTATAATTTGATTTTACTTTGGAAACAAAATTGTTTAGATTAGTGTTTAAAAATGGGTCGCGGTGTTCATAGTACTCAAGCTGAGATAGATTTTATTCTTAACTTAAAAATAGATGGAAAATCTATTCGGGAGATTGCAAAAATATTAAAGTGTTTAAAAAATAAAGTTTTTAATGCAATTCACGCAAAAAAAAATACAAGAAACTCGAGGAAGAAAGCGAAAAACATCAGGGCGTTTGGACCAACTCATTGTAAGAACTTCAAAAAATACCCTCTTAAGTCATTAAATGAAATAAAAAATGATGTATGTGTACCAGTAACTAGTCGCACAAAAGAAACAGGCTAATAGAAGCTGGATTGATGGCTCGAAGTCCAAGAAAAGTACCGTTACTGGGTAAACAAAACATAAAAAAGGTTATTTTTCGCCAGTCAACACCTCCGTCGCGAAAATTGGAAAAACGTCCTGTGGTCGGATAAAACCAAGATTAATCTGTTTGGTTCTGACGGTAAAATGTTTGTACGAAGACCAAAAAACAAAGCGTTTGACTCTAAGTACACAAAAAAAACCGTCAAACATGAGGAGGTTCCATTATGATTTGGGGTTGTTTTTCGTCATCTGGCGTCGGTCCAATATTTTGGATAAAAGACAAAATGTGCCCTGCAGATTACGTAGAAATTCTTCAGAATCAAATGCTACCATTTGCCGAAGAGGAAATGCCGCTTATCTGGGAGTTTATGCAGGATAACGACCCGAGAAACATGCCTCTAGACTCGTTAAGTCGTGGTTTCAGGAGAAAAATGTGCGTGTCCTAGACTGGCCATCCCAGTCTCCGGACTTAAATCCCATTGAACATTTGTGGGGAGTTCTGAAAAACAAAATTGGGCCATATAAGTCGAAAACAAGGATGATATGTGGCAAAAAGTCCAGGAAGCGTGGTATTCCATACCCCGGAAACCTGTGCTAATCTTGTGGGATCTATGCAGCGCAGATGCAAGGAGGTATTAAATATGAAGGGAGCATCTACCAAATATTAATATAATATTAAGATACGAAGGTAAGGTAAGGTATGGAATGAAATTAAAAATGATAAAAAGACTAAATCGTGCCTGTTATTTTTTCCAGGCTGTTTTTTTTTTTTTGGAATTAAACTTTTTTGTTGTTACGTTATGGAATATATTAATTTTGATTTGTTTTTTCTTAGACCTCTTAAAGTACCTTACGTTTATGTATAAACTTAATTTTATTTATAAGTATGTAAATAAAAATTTAAGGAAAACTGAAAAATAAATGTTGTCCCTATTATTTTTTCCAACACTGTATATGTGCAACAAAAAATTTTTTGTTAAGTTTTTTTTGTTTGTCTGTCGTATTTTTATCACCCTACAACAATAAAATAGAGTAGGTTCGGATAATGTGGAATACCCAATTTATGAAAATCTCCACTAAAGTGGTGAGGGTTAAATATCACTTTTTCATTACGTTTATAACACATTGAAATAAAGGCCGAAGACCTTTTAAGGCACACATGATCCTAAATGTCTGTTGAAATGCCGATCACAGCGCAGAGACGCAACCGGTGTTGCTTGTTTTTACTCAGATTGTTTGTTATCCTCCTGAGGTGTAATCGGTCGAGGCGTAAAAGTGTTATGAATGAAAATGTGAACGTACCTCTTAATATTTCATACAAATTTGTGTATTTTTTACTTGCTACAATTTTATATTAGTATCTGGTGAATAAAAAATTTGGTATATTTTTCCACCTAGAGGTGAATATTAATTTATATTCACCTCAAAATTGTTTTTTACCTCAAAATTTTAATTTCACCTCAAAAAAAATTTTTTCACCACAAAAAGTGTTTTACATACAAAAACGTTTTTCACCACAAAAAATATTTTTTCAACTCAAAAATGTTTTATTTTTTATTTTATCTGTAACAAAAATACTGTGGAGGGTATTAAAAAAAATTAGTAAAGTCAAATTTAATATTGGTTTTTTCTTCTCTTTCTTAATAGATTGCTAAACTGTGGTTTTGATGAAATCCACCAATTTTTTTGTTTTAAAGAACCAATTGTTGGACATATTTTTTGCTTGAAATTGTTTCAAAATCAATCGATTCTATTTTTCTAAAGTAGTACAGGAATCAGTTCTGAAAGTAATTTTCCCTAAGCAATATTATGCAAGTAAGTTCCGTGGAACCTGTTCTGGAACAAGTGGCAAAAAATTGGTTGTAATAAGACCAGTTGTGGAATTTGGGAACTGACTGTACCCTATATTTTCCTAGGAAATATATGTATTTCGATCAAAATGCACATTCAAAATTAAAGCCCTGTGCGAAAAAAGGTGTCAGCTGAAGTTCGATCGCTTGGCCGTAACCGGTCAAAACAGGACCGGTCTGATAGGAGATATCCTGTGACCTGACCCGTAACCGTAAGGATCATGCAAAGAGTACCTACGCCATGGCTGATAAAATAGAACCAATCTGAAAGTGACTACCCTGTCACCTGTTCCGTGACCGGTGCAAATAAATAACGGTATGAAAAAACTTACCACGTCACTGGTGAAAACAAGACAGATCCAACACATATCACTAGTAAAAATATACTTAACAAAAAAGCTTCTTTGACGATCAAAAATTAAAATACTTTATTCTTCACAGAATAAAATAACAAAATTATGTTTGAAATATTGAACATCTTCCATAGAACATTTTTGTAAATCCAAAAAAATTATTTTTTAAAAAGGCACCAACAATGGAATTTGTACAAGGTGGCGCAAAAGTAATCCTCCTATCAGAAAATGCTATAAATTTTGCGATTGGCCCCTAATGTCAGTTCTCTTTTGACATTTATGTAGTAAACACATGCGAAATACACGTTAATAAACAATGTTACGCTACACTGCTCCAGAACGCGGAATATTGGTGACTATTTATTTGAGCAATAATGAAGATGATTTTTCATCAAAAATAATCCTGAGTGATGAGGCCCATTTCCATCTTAGCGGGTACGTAAATAAGCAAAATTTACGCTTCTGGGGCACTGAAAATCCGCGTATAACCCACGGAGAGCCATTACACCCGCTCAAAGTCACTGTATGGTGTGCTGTTTTCGCTGGAGGAGTCATCGGACCTTTTTTCTTCGAAGACATCGCGGGCCAAACGGTTACTGTGAATGGTGAGCGCTACAGAGCAATGATCAACGAGTTCTTGATGAATTGGGATTAGAAAACATGTGGTTCCAACAGGACGGTGCAACGCCACACACTGCACGTGCCACAACCGATATGCTGAAGGATGCATTTCCCGGGCGCCTAATCTCCCGTTTTGGCGATTTGCACTGGCCAGCAAGATCGACTGATTTGACCGCTCCAGACTTCTTTTTGTGGGGCTTTTTGAAGTCGCGGGTTTATGTCAACAAGCCTTAGACTCTTGCAGCTCTTAAAGACAATATCCGTCAAGAATGTGAGGACCTATTGCCGGAAGTTTTGGCCAAAGTGATGGAAAATACCATAAAAAGGGCTCAAATGACAATCTACTGTGGCGGCGGCCATTTACATGACATCATATTCTCGACTTGGTGTAAAAAAAATTAAAAGACCAAATAAAAATAATCCACAAGAAGAATCAAAGTTTTTAATTTTTTTTTTTTTTAATTACAGCCAAAAAACATCGGAAGGTTATTTTTGCGCCACCCTGTATATACTACAATAAACTTTTTGTTATTTTTTGGTAACTTCAATTTTTATTTTCAAGGAATTTTTATATGAAAAGTAACAATTTACAAACATTTCAAACACAAAATTGTTAGAAATCGAATATGAATTTTAACAAATATTTTTAATTACTTGAAATGTTGTGATACTTTTTTCTGTGTAATTTTCAGTTGAATTTTTAATTCAAAAATTTTAATAGAAAATTTAAAAAAAAAAGTTTTAACAAATTACGAATTTTAAACTTCAACGGGGAGCAGCAGGAGCGTTTTAACTATTTGAGTTTTTACACTTTTTTTCTATTAAATTTCTTTGCTTTCAAATTTTTGTATTGCTTTAAGGTTTTTATTTATAATAATTGTATTTTTTTATTTAATTTAAATTTTTAAACTAATTATCTGATTTTTTACAAAAATTGGGTAAATTTTTATAGCGATCTTTGGATTTGAATAAAGTTTTTTTTCAGTTTAAAAACAAGTTCTCATTTTAATTTTTATTTTGTTTTTCAATTTTAAGTTACCCAACAGCCGTGACCGTGACCGGTCACCCAAGGGCTGAAGTGAAAATAGAGTTTTGGACACATCCCTAGGTGTGTCATTTGCGACAGTTCTGTGACTAGTTTTCTTTTTACACCTGTGACAGCTTCTTCTGTGACAGTTTTGCGACATGTCACATGGCGCAATTTACCCCCTTCTGCACTCAAAAAAAGACATGAACTAAAATGTAATAAAAATTTCCTTCAAAATAGTTTATGAATTGTCCTCAATTTAAGTAAAATTTTATTAAAACTTAGAAAAATTTTTTTAAAAAGAATTAAAATCCCTAAGTTTGACGAAAAACGAAATAGTTTATAAACTCAGAAATAGTTCATATTTTTCTAAGAAATATTTCTTGATTTAAGGGAAAAACAAGTCAATTAAATAAAAATGTATTAATTTTAAGAAAAAACATCTTAGTTTTAAGAAATTTGCACACTCAAATGCAATAAAATAAGGTTTAGTTCAAAAAAAATATATAAGGACATAATTTACTACCATTTAGTTTAAAAAAATGTGTCTAACTTGAATCGAGAAAGTACTTGAACTTAATATGTGTTCATTTTTTGTTCGCGAGTAGTAAAATTAACTAAATTTTAGAAAGCCATTTCGAAATTCAGTTTTTAAGTCTACCACTTTATAATTTTGAAGAGTTAAAGTAATAAATTTTTTCCTATGTAACAATAAAAATTTACTTGATTTTAGAAACTGATGAACTATTTCTAAAGAAAATTTTCATGCAACTTAGTTCAGATATTTGCGCTTTTATGTAATAATTTTGTTTGCTGACTACAATACATTACGGCATAATGGCTTTCCTATAATTGACATAGCGCTTATTAAACTTTATATTTTATAACGAACTATTTTTTTTCACTTAATAATAAAAAAGTTAAAATTTGTATATGTGAAATAAATTTTAAGCTAAAAATCCTATAAAATAAACTTATAACATTTTTCTATTTCCCAATAATAACAAGAAATATTACTGTGATATTTTGTATTTTTGCAACAATTTCCTTAAATTAGTTAATTTAAGAAGACAAAGGACCCCCAGTGTTTCTTAGCCATAGATGCAGTGTGTCACATAGGGCGTCCCTTTCTGTAGTTTTCTAAAGCAGAACCGTTAATTAACTACGAAAAGGATCTGACTTTGTCACAATTTATTACGTTTCAGGATATCCTGCAGTATAATTTAATTTAGTTTTAAGACAAAAATGTATAGCAAAAAGTCCTCACAAAGCGGAAGTCCTCCGAAAGTGGAAAAATACTTACTCAATGAGTGTAAAGTACTTTAAAATATATTACCTTTACCATAGAAGCAGAGGATAAGGATAATTTTCACTTAAAAGAAGTGCTTTGATATAGAAGAATCAGCCCGAGGTCCAGTCCCCGTCTCAATAGACCAGTCACGTCATGTGTTTGGGACAGAGATTATAAACTGCGAATTGCAATTTTCAATAAAATGTTTTGATATGCCAGTCTATATACGACAATATGACAATGTATTCTTGAACTGGTATTCCACATTACCATCACTTACTCTATGAAAATTGGTTAAATTGTCTTCTCTTTAACATTTTGTTAAAAGTATTGTTTTGCTTCGTTTTGGGCTTGTTTTTTTTTCTACAAAATGTGCAAAATTGTGTGCTCGCGCATCTAAGTGATGGATGACATGCGTCTGGGTTGGCGGCCTTAAAATCAAAAATAAAAAACACCACGCATTTTGATTATATGGACCAATTTTCAATTGTTTCTGTTTTACAATGATCTGCCTGAGCTTTATTCTTAAAGTGTAATATTATACTTTTTTTTTTGCGTGTGGGTGTTTTTTTAAGTTTAAAAAAGTTTGAACACCAAAATTTTATGTTTAAGTTTTTAGGCAATTGGTTGGATTTGAAAAAAATTTAGGGAAGGGTTGTGTAGTTGGTAAAATTGAAATCAAAAGTTTTTTGATTTTATTAGGTAATACGAGTATTTTACAAATTAATATTAAGTAAATTATAATTGTTTACATAAGATGTCAACAATTGTAAATAATTATGTCAAACTAATATTTGTTTTAATGTAAATTATTTATAAAATTTGCCGAATATTTAAAATAAAACTAAAAGAGCAACAGAATAAATTACTTTTTTACTACATTTACATCTTAACCCTTCCATGCATGATTTTTTTTATTTAAAAACAAAAATTTTTTTTTGTATAAATCGAGTACTGGATTATCGAAAAAATATTTTTTTTCTATTTTGGAAGGTCATGGAAAATGAATTTTTCTGGTTTTATCATATATGAGACAAAATGCACTTGTGTATAAAAATTAAACACATATTTTAAGAAAATTATAGTATTGTTATTTATTTGATTTTGAAATAAATTCATGGCGTTACCTTACATTTAATATAAAAACTGACATAAATAATATAAATTTCATGAAGAATTTAAAATATTAAGGAAAAAAATAACATAAAAATCAATTCATTTTGATTATAAAATCTTTATGTAGACTTTATAGGAAGTATTTAAACTTTTATTTATACGTTATTGATATAATGTTTTGTTAATGGCCATGGGAAATTGAAAAACAGTTACGATCCTTGTTTAGGCATAGATGTACCTTAAATTTTTCACAATTAATATAAGATAAGCACGAACATCCAGCCAGCTTACAGCGCTGCCGATCTTTCATCCATACTGGAAAACGAGATAAGTTATCCTCGCGAACATCTTTTGATGGAATAAGAGCTGCGTTAGGCTTTTTCTTTTTAGCTTCTATTTCCTGCGACACGCGACTCGAATGACGTCCAAGAGGTTTCAATGTTTGGCCGGCTCTACATAAACTTACCCCAATTTCAATTCGGAAATCCGCTAAAGATAAAGTTTTTTTTTTCATTTCGTTCTTTTGAAATGCGTTTGTACAGTAGCCACGAATTGACTGTTGTAATATCCAGTAAATGGTAAAATATTCGTATATATCATTTCTTGGATCGAAATTTAATTTTATGGCGTCCAATCAGGCTGTCAAGTACACTCAAAAAAAAAGACATGAACTAAAATGTAATCAAAAATTTCCTTCAAAATAGTTTATATATTGTCCTCAATTTAAGTAAAATTTTATTAAAGCTTAGAAAAATTTTCTTAAAAAGAATAAAAATTTCTAAGTTTGAGGAAAAACCAAATAGTTTATATACTCAGAAATAGTTCATGTTTTTCCTAAGTAATATTTCTTGATTTTAGGAAAAAAACAAGTAAATTAAGTAAAAATGTACTAATTTTAAGAAAAAACATCTTAGTTTTAAGAAATTTGCATACTTAAATGTAATAACATAAAATTTAGTTAAAAAAAAATTTAGGACATAATTTACTCCCATATAGTTCAAAAAATGTGTCTAACTTAAATCGAGAAAGTACTTGAACTTAATGTGTGTTCATTTTTTGTTCGCGAGTAGTAAAATTAGAAAGCCATTTCCAAATTCAGTTTTTAAGTATACCACTTTCTAATTTTAAAGAATTTTTTTCTAAAAACAAGTTCAGACAATTAAAAACAAAAAGTAATAAATTTTTTCCTATGTAATAATAAATATTTACTTGATTTTAGAAACTGATGAACTATTTCTAAGGAAAATTTTCATACAACTTAGTTCAGATAAATTTTAAAAATTTTAATAAAATATTCTTTTTTTTAAGTAAAAGTTTTCTTGGTCTTAGAAACTGATAAACTATTTCTAAGGAAAATTTTCACACAACTTAGTTCAGATAAATTTTAATAAAATATTCTTTTTTTCAAGTAAAAGTTTTTATAATTTTTGGGAAATAACAAACTTAGATACAGGATTTTTTCTAAATATTTCCTCAGATAAATTTAAGAACTTGAGTTTTTCTTAAAATCAAGGAAACATTTCCTAACTAACAGTAAAATTTTAGATGATATATGAACTAATTAGGAGGAAATTTTACTGTTTTCTAATAAAAATTTACTTCACAGTAGTAACATTTTTCTAAAATTTAGAAATTTTTAACAAATTTTAAGTAAAATTTGTTTCTTAATTTCAAGGAAAATTTTATTAAATATTAGTAAAAAGTGTCTTTGGCGCCGTTTTCATTTCAATTTTTTCTCCAAATATGTAAATTTTTCTACATTCTAGTTCATTTTTTTTTTTTGAGTGTAGATCCACCCATGTGTATGTTGTAAATCTTTACAATATTTGGGCACTCCACTTCAATCACTCGTTTATTCTTCCTGTCATATCTCCGAGTAGTATAAACTGGCAACTTTCCAGAATAGGTCGAAATCAAATCAACCAATTTTGTATCTTTCCAAACTACCGAACTTACATCTACGGTACACGTAAACTCATGACAAGTTCCTCTGGGTTGGTCTTTCATGGACCACGCTGTTGGAAGCTTACACGATGGTAGTCTATCTCGTCGTACCGTACCAATGCTTAGTATGCCTATTTTATGCAGATAGACAGCTAATGACAAAGTCCTATAATAATTGTCGAAGTAAACACGATAATTCATATTTCTTGGAACATCGCGTAAAAGTCGGATGACTACATTTGCAGCAGATCCCAAATTGTTTTTTGAAGTCAACCTTATTTCATTCTCCTGGCCAGCAAATATTTCAAATTTATACGTAAAGCCTGAGACACCACTCAAAACGAAGAGCTTATATCCCCATTTATGGCGTTTCATTGGCATGTATTGCTTCAAGTAACTTCTAGCTTTTGTTGAACATAATTGTTCGTCTACAGAAAGATTTTGTTCCATTACGACTGTTGCAAATTCTTTCAGTAGAGCGTCAACAACAGGACGTATTTTAAAAGTTCGATCATGGTTTCTGTCATCACGTGGTACATTTTTAGAATTTCGATTGAAATGAAGAATTCTCCTTATCTTCTCGAATTCAGAAGAGACATAGTTTCTTTTATAGTTCTATTACCAACCTCACATGACCAGTATCTACGCAAATTTGTCACTTGGTGCAATGATGTCATTATACAAATTCCAATATATGCTTGCAAATTTTTTTCGTTTATCATTTTTGGATTATCAATATTGAGTTCAGCAGAATAGTAATTCGATTCCTCAACAATTTTCGGCATTAGCTCATTGTTAAAGAAATATTTAAAAATTTGCAAAGGAGTACTTAGCGACATTATTTCTGGGGAAAGCGTTTCACTACCCTTGAACTTTGCAGTTTCCGGTGATGGCTGAAGATTTTGATTTTTCCACAAAATTTTGCTTATTTACATTTCAAATCTTGAATTTCTTCTTTTGCAATGAATTGGTCAATCCTTTCATTTTCATTTAAATACACGATTGGTAAATCATTTATGTCGAAATCGTCTATATCATGGTCAGCTTCTGTATCATCCCCGGATAACTCGTTTGGTAATCCGCATATTGTTGAGTTATAGTTTTCTTAAAATTCTTCTTCGTCACTACCATTATCATCCAAATCGTCTTCGCTCTCGGAAAAGTGATTAACTAAATTAGTTATCATTTTGTTATTTAAGAATTTAGACTTAGATGACATGATTTATAGCTAAAAAAAATATATAGAGCAATTCCATATGAAAGCGATCACCTTTTGGACGACCCCTCTCCGATTTTAAAATAAATAGTCTCAATCGATTGCCCAGCAAAAAATAATGTACCTAATTATTTTTTTTTTTTTTATAGTGACTGGTTTAGTGGTGGTGTACACCACTGTCATGTGACAAAATTGAAGAATTCTTCATAAGGGACCTCATTGAAAGTTGTTTTAAAAAAAAAACTACTAAAGCGATCGCAACGAGTGATAGCTCGTTGGAAAGGTATTGAATCAGGCTTTAATTGAAAATAAAATTTTCTAATTTTTCTCAGAAATTTACCTTTTTTCCCATGAAAATTAAATTTTCCCATGAAAATTAAATTTTCCGATTTTCCACAGAAGCTCCTTAATTTTCCGGCTAATTTTATTTTTTTTGGATTCCTCATAATTTTTGCTCCCGACTCCTTGTTTGGACAGGAGAAGAGCATTTAAGAGACCACCTTGTTCTCATTGTTTTTATATTTTTTATAATTGAATTATTTTTAATTATTTAACATTATTTTATTTTATTATTAAAAATACATTTTAAAAATTATTTTACAGTTAAAAATACATTTATGAAGAAAAAATCTTTCTTATTTTGCTGCTTATACTTAATTACAATATTTATTAAAAATTTCAATTGTCTTGGCATCATTATAAAATTAAAGTAACTTTAAATTTAGCACGTCGGCAGACGAAGAGTACCGCTTTATATTAATTGACATATCAGAAATATTTGGTATAAAGCAATGAAACTTTTGCGTTCCAGTTATAGTTTTGACATTATTATATCTGTTTTGAAGTCGTCGCTCCATGGCATCGTGTTCTTTTTGAGTGCATAAAACTGTGTTAATGGCAATTTCCTTGCTTTGAATCCACGAAAACAAATGTTGTACATTTAAGATCTGGTCAGTATATGGCCTTTGCAAACTTGCCTTAGTCGCCATGCGTTTTAGGGTTCCCCCTAACGCATCGCATGGGCCCTTACCGTGGGACGTCGCAAAAAAGTGCCACTCGACCTTGCAGTTTTGTTCTTCTTCAATTATGCAAAGATTGTAAAAATTTTTTTTATTCTTGTACTGAGAAGTCGCGCCGTCTGAGAAAAACGTTACTTTGTCGATTGCATCGAATTTTGATCTTAAGAATTCAAACAGTTTCATTTGAAATAAATAAACGGACACATAATTATGAGCTAAACTCTCCGCGACAACAACAAGGCTTACGGTCTGTAGTTCGTTATCTTCGTTTTTGAAATAAATGCAAAAAGGATGCACCGTGCACTGGTCGTTTGCCCAGTGATAAGCCTGAATTTCATCCTGAACGAGAAAAGTGTAATTCTCGGCAAAGTCGCTTATCACAATGAATTCATTTTGGGCTAATTTCTCCTTACTTTCCTTTAGAAATTTCGATTGCATCTCGGATATGAAATGGTGCGCCTTCAGTTCATTCAACTTGAATTCGAATTCCTCGATGAATTCCGGAATCTGCTTTACCACGGTCTCAAGGGAACATCTGCCGCTGCTAATTATCCACTGTTTGAAATGCACCTCCTGAATTAACAGCTGTTAAAACTTTTCCGCCAAATATTGCTCCAGCTCGTCAATCTTCGGACAATTGTCGCATTTGGACAGATGACAATTTTCCGTGGGGTATGCGCACAACGACTTCGACAGGAGGTCCCTATATGTTTCAATTTCACCGTGAAATACTTTCAATTTCTTGCATGGAAAGAACATTAATTTGATGTTTTGATGAAACATGCAAACGCAGACTGAATGCGTTTCGTGCCTGTCTAATGCCAGCACGCATTCTTTTGGTCGTAGGATGGCAAACTTAGAAAATCCCACTTTTTCTGCTGGGTATTTCTCTTTGAACTGATGGTATGCTTCGGATAGATTACATAATAATAATCTGCGCTGCTTGTGTACTTTTTCTCCATCTTCACGTGTGATAACATAGTCACGTGTACCTGGGCAGGCGCGGCTGTTGTCATCATTGCAGTAAAAATCTTGAATCAATTTCACCGTTGCTTCGCTGAGGGTCCTTGAGCCAAATTTCTTGGTGGGAGTCGCCAATATGCCCTTCTGTCGAACTAATTCTTTGCTTCTTCTCGCGATGTAAAAAGATGTTTGAAACTGTTCAGAAATCTTGCGTATAGACCATGATTGAGGCAGCACAGATAAAATGAGATATTTCTCCGGAAAAGTGGTCGCTAAATTGAATTTTCTTTTCAACTGCTCAATCATTTGTTTGCCGTCATCAACGTCATCTGCTTGACTGCATTCGTTATCAGAGCCTTCATCAAATATTGTCGCGATTGCACTCATAACCTTGCCTTTTTTATCTTTCCTGTATTTTTCACTTCGCAACTTTCTTTTTCTAATAGGCGTTTCACCTAAAGTGGTAATAGCCTCATTCAAAGGACTCAAAGACATATTGACCATCGGAATGTCTGCCTCACTATCAGATGAAACATTTTGTTCAATTGTCATTTCACTCTCTGATTGTGGTTGCATTTGTTTCAATGCATTTGCTTGTTGAGACAAATCGATTTTACACTTGGGGCAAATGAATTGTGCTTCTTCACCGTATTGTATATTTAATTCATTCATGTATCGCTTCGAAACGCCAGTTAATTTTAATACTTTTATCTTTTTCGAACGATGTCCACTCTTGTTAAACGGATTGCAGCAAAATTTATTCATTTTACTTTAAATTGTCTTTACAGCTTCACTCTTTACTTTACAAAAAAAACACTTTAACACTTTCACGTTTAGTATTCAACTGAAATTTGACTCAGAGTGTGTGAAGTATTTATATTTATTTTTTGGTAAAAAATAGGTAAAAAAATAAGCGATATTTCCTTTTCTTTAATAGGAAAATTTGCGTGAACTACTGGTCATAAAATGTTTTTTAAAGAGGGACTTAATTGGTTACTGCCAATAAGCCGACCACAGGTCATAAAATGTTTTGTAAATTTTTTAAATTACCAGGTAATAAATATTTCGCCATATTTATGGAAAATCCGTGTTTTATGACTTGTTTCTGCACGTGTCATTTTAGGCGAAATATATTATTACCTGGTAATTTAAAAAATTTACAAAACATTTTATGACCTGTAGCCTATGTCGGGTTTGGTGTGCCATTACATGCCACTGCTGCTATTATCCATGGATTTATGGCCGATCTTGTGAAGGCAGGCAGACCATATTCACTACACACTCAACTTGGGGCTCTTAAAAAAAAATTGATTTTTTTTCATAAATGTATTTTTAATAATAAAATAATGTTAAATAATTAAAAATAATTCAATTATAAAAAATATAAAAACAATGAGAACAAGGTGGTCTCTTAAATGCTCTTCTCCTGTCCAAACAAGGAGTCGGGAGCAAAAATTATGAGGAATCCAAAAAAAATAAAATTAGCCGGAAAATTTAGGAGCTTCTGTGGAAAATCGGAAAATTTAATTTTCATGGGAAAATTTAATTTTCATGGGAAAAAAGGTAAATTTCTGAGAAAAATTTAAAGCCTGAATACCTTTCAAACGAGCTATCACACGTTGCGATCGCTTTAGTAGTTTTTTTTTAAAACAACTTTCAATGAGGTCCCTTATGAAGAATTCTTCAATTTTGTCACATGACAGTGGTGTACACCACCCCTAAACCAGTCACTATAAAAAAAAAAAAAAATATGTAGGTACATTATTTTTTGCTGGGCAATCGATTGAGACTATTTATTTTAAAATCGGAGAGGGGTCGTCCAAAAATTTGCCAATTTTGATCGTTTTCATATGGAATTGCTCTATAAATTTTTAAATATTATTTGATCTATCTGTTTTAATTATATATTTTTTAATTTTATCAGGCTCAAGATCATAATTTTTTTAATGATACTAACGAATAGTAAACACTAATTTTTTTTTATTAAATGGAAAAAATTGTAAGGATCAGCGCTAGAGGGAGTGCACACTTTCGACCCGAGCGACCAGGTCATCTTCTGAACCACCCAACACAAATAACTGATGGTTATGAACAAGCATTTATATCACACACTCTGAGGAAAATGACTATGTGAAATTACATTTTTCAGTTAGTGAATGATTACCCGTACAAATGAGCTTTTTCCATCTACAAAACAACTGTTATTTAAGAATAAATATGATCGCATATGCATTAAATTCTTGTTTGATCTTGTACGTCGCTATGTCTTCTAACTTACTATTGCGACTTTTACCGCTATTTTGTAGATTATATACGTAATAATTAAAAAAACTATGGTTGTCTCATATATGATACAAAATGCATAGAAGGGTTAAGGGAAATTCCGAAATTTTTAATATCAACGGAATCACAAAGAAAACTTTATGTAAAATACAGACATTTCTTTAGTTAAAACTAAGTACATATATTTGCTAGATTTAAAATAAATAAAATAAATATCCTTTACTGTTGATATCTGTCCATTATGTGTACAATATGATGAGGAAAATGTCGAACCATAGTCCGAAATAGTTTGCTACTGAAAATAAACAAAATCTGCCGACAATTTTAAAACGATTCAGCGAAAATATGAGGGATTTTTGATAGAAAATCTTTATTTGTTTAAAATTAAAAATCATCAAAAAAGGCTTCAGCAAAGAAATTATGGCATTTTGAAAATTTTTGTTAAATTTAGTTGTTTTTATTACTCGTACCAATGTGAAATTATTTCACATAAAATCTACATATCGTAACATATAATGTGTTACATTATAGTAAACAATTAAATTATACAAATTAACATAAACTGTTGTTATTTTTAAGCGCCCACTTAATTCATTAATTATTATAATTCCTTTATTAAAAACAAAACTAACAAAAACTTACCTATAACAATTTTACACTTAGATATTCATCAAAATAAACTTTTATTTTAATAATACAAAAAAAAATCAGAATAAAATACCGTTAATAATTATTAAAATTAATATAAACAAAAATTATACACACTACCGGCTAATACATATGTCTAAATATTTATGTATGTACATACATCTGCATGAATTAATGAATGAATCAATGTATAAATACAAATCTACAACTGTCAGGCAAATCATTTATCATTCATCACGTTTTTTCAAAAATAAATATTAAAGTTATCAAACATCTCTTTCTAACGCACATTAACTGAAAAACAAAAAACTCAACTCTGCATAAATAAAAACTTCTTTAAGACAATTTATACTAATTTTTAAATAATTATTCACTTGTTTGTGTTTTTTTTAAAAATATGTACATATATTTAAAAAAATATATATAAATACAATTTATTTAAATACTGAATATAAAATTAAAAAAAAAAATAATTTTACATATTTTTTTCATCAATTTAAAATAATAATAATACTACTACGAGGCAAAAAAGCAAAAAAAAAGTAAACAAAATATATAAAAAAAATATATTGAAATTTTAAATCATTCATTGAAAAAAAAAAACGTAAAAAAGAATTAAAATAATGTGTGTGCGACGGCGTGCGCGCACGCTTTAAACTTAATAAATATGAAGAGAAAAAAAATCATATTTAAAACTCTTCAATAATCGTAATGAATATTTTAACACTTAATCCAGCAAATGTTATTAATAATAAAAGTTGTTGTTGTTTTCCAACTTAAATTATATATGAATTTACATTTTTTAATAAATTAACACCAACATTATTTAATTATAGTATTGAAATGCTGATGATGATAATGATAATGATAATTATGAAAATTATTCAGAAAGCATTATTAGTTAGCAGTATTTAAACTGTATATATATATTTTTTTCTATCTTAAATGCAAAAATCAATGTTTTCTCACTTCGTATTAGAATTGGATCCTACATGTAGCAGACCTAATCTGTAAAACATTATTAAACTCAGCAGGAAGGCTCATGCTAAAATTGATTCTTGATGGTACACTAGAACAAAGTGATTAGTTAAAAATAAGCATCCAACTAATTCTCACCTCATTACTTACTACCAAACGAAGAGTTTGACTAAATAAGAGGTAAATTGTCGGTTTTCTATAAAAATGTTTGTCAGCTCTAATAACTGGTTGCGATTTTAAGTCTAAAGTTCCAGAAAAAAGCCAAAGTTTAGTTGTAACGTGAACAGATCGGTATCGAACTTTTGCAGATTTGGACGAATATTCAAGTGATTTAACTTCGACTTTTCCCTAAAATGTTATACTCTAAATCACATTCAATCGCTGCTTATAAATTTTTCTATATGAGCAGACATGATCATACATTGGCTGATTTATGAACTTACATGAGCATACATGACCATATACATCCATACATGGTTCAATATATGACCATGCATGATCTCATATATGAAATTTGATGGTTCATATATCAGCATACCAGAATCAAATAAGAGCATATATGATCATATAGGAAGATGTAGGGCCATATACTCTCAAATTTCGAATCCAAAGATATAAAATAATATATGACATAATGTATGGTCATGAATGATCACATACATGTCCATATATGTATGTTCATATATATTTATATTTTTACATAGGTTAGCAAAATAAAATTCGGATCTGAACATACATGAGACCATATATGGTCATAATATTTCATATGAGACCATATGTGACATAATGTACTGTGCATGGACGTATATTGTCATGTATGTTCATGTATGATAATATACATGCTCATATAGGACCATATATTTTCATATATATTTAGATTTTTACATGGGTTAGCAAAATAAAATTCGGATCAGAACATATAAGACACCATATATGGTCATAATAGATGATATGATACCATATATTGACCTATATGACCATATATGGTCATACATATAAACATATATGGTCTTCTATGAGAAAATGTGTGGTCATATTAGATCAAGGGTGCCCAAGCCTATAGGCTGTGTGTTTTAATACACATAGAGCACTCAGCAATAGCAATACGAAATACACAAACAACTTTGCCTTATTACTTTTTTTGTCGTTTTTCAATGTATACACGCAAGTGCAAACCAACAACACTTTCGTATGCTTTGCTGGTAAACATTGACGACAGCGATCATCAATGTGGATTTTGTTTTTGTTTAATGTATGATATGAATTTTTTTTCTTTTTTCTTTGTATGTATTGGTTTTTACAATAAAAAATATTTAATATTAGTTATTCTTTAAATGTATTGGTGTTTGCTCTTCCATAAGAAACTTTTGGTCACCCCTGTATTAGATCATATAATCATATCAACGGTTTCCAAATGGGCGTTCGCGACTCCCTGAGGGACCGTTGCAGTATCCAAGGGGGTCCGTGAAAAATTCTTTAAATATAAGAAAGAAATAACAAATAATCTTCCATATCAGTTGCTATAACTGAATTTAAAAAATTAAACAAAGAAAACTGATAAAAAGTTGTGGTATTCCAATTTTTAAGACTTTTTAGACTCCGACATTTGTTTTTTCGTTTAATTGAATACACATTATTTTTTTTTCTTCTATAGAACACGTTCTAAGATGATAAAAAAAATCATCAGAATGTGCTTAAGAATTAAGACACTAAGAAGCTTTTTTTTATAGAAAACACCTAAAAATCCTAGAGTTTTTAAGTTTGTCTAGGCTAATTTAATAAAAAGATTCTTCCAAAAATTTTATCTGGTAAATCTTTTAAATTCTGAAAATTTTACAATTCCATCTGGCGTATTTTTTACCACTACTATTTTTCTGAAAATCTTCAGATTTAAATGTTTTTATTTATATATAAAAAACTTCTAAAATTTTGGGGGTCCGTCAGCCAGTAAGAATGTCTCAAGGGGTCCGTGAAGTGTAAGTTAGAGGGATCCCCTGCAGTATACGGACTGTATATAATTATACATGAGAATATGTATGGTCATAAATAAAACCATAAATGGTCATTTATGAGACCATATATGGTCATATATAACAACACATGTGATAACATATGACCCTTATATGATACCATATATGAGACTAAATATGAGAACATATGATTATATGTTCATGTAAGATTCCATTTTCACCTGGGTAAATCAAAAATACAATTGATTTTAATGAACAATTTTAAGACCAGAATTAAATGATTTACAGTGCTTTTAACAAAATCTACCAAAGAAAAATGACCAAGAAATAAAAATAAAAAATGTACCCAAATAAATGAAAAATATCCCGAAAGCAAAATAAGTTAATCCCAAAAAAAAAACGACAAAGTGCCCAGAAATAAAATGCAAAATTACCCAAAATAAAAGATAAGTGTTTTCATCAACAATAAACGAAAAAATGACCCAAATTTGATATTTAAAAAAATAAATTAAAATGACTCAATTGAAATTGAATGTCTACTCGTAAAAAAAAACCTGTAATGATTAGGAATATGAACGTTTATTATTATTCTAATTATTCAAACATGAGCCTTATTTTATTTATGATTTTGTATTCACAATCAGACATTACGCTCTTAATCCATATTTTTCCACAGCATGTGCAAGATGTTAAGAGATTTTTTATGCCTGGAAATTGGTAAATATTATATATTTAAATTATAGGAAAAGATCAAATTTTAAGTTAAAATTTAAATTTGTACATTTGAGATGGATGTGTAGCAATCAAAAATTTAAGCTTGAGTTTTTGTTTAAAAATACATTTTTGGACTGTGGAGAATCACAACAACCCAATTTTCTTTTATGCTCCTAAATTTGTATGATTTTTCATTTTTGGGCGATTTTTGTATACAACCGATTTTTAATTGATTCGAGTGTATGTACACACAAGCGTATATAACAATCAATCATTATTTGCTGTTATTGTGTGTTTTAAATATTGGCTAAATCATCACCATTTTATTATTATTATTATTATTTTTTTTTTTTCAAAACGGAAATTGACTTCATTACTAAAACAAACAAATTGAAATGAACAAAAAAATTATATGAATGAATGTAAGAATGAATGAATGAAAATGATCGTTTAAAAACACAATGAGAAATTGAAAAGAAAACTGGAAAGGAATATTTATAATTTTATTAGACATTCAAAGCCAATGGAAGGAGACACAGCATAGTTTAAGATATGTGTGTGCAGTGCAGACAGACAGACAGACAAAACAATTAAGACCTACATATGTGCTGATGTATCAATAAATACATACATAAGAGGCTTTCCATATTAATTGCCACGCGACAGGAAAAAATATAATCGTATTAATGTCAAACTTCTAGTTTTTGTTATTTTGTTACCTAAAAAGTTTCTATCGATACAAAAAGTTCTTGAAGAAAATATTCGTTTCGTTTAGTAAAAATTAATACTTTTGTCTTGTAGGGACAACGGGACGATTGATAATATTATATTTATTATACCCAGCAAAACCACACATAACCAAATAATATGTAAAGCAATGTGTGGCTACACATGGATTACTTTACACCTTACTTCACTGATGAATTTTACAGGCGATGAGCCTCAAATTAATGTATATACCCATTACTTTAGAGGTGATAATGTAAGGGGTTACTTATATTGTTACGAGAATGGAAAAAGTAATGTGTCTAAAAATAAATTTTTAAAAAAGAGGAATTTTTATTTAAAAAATCTATTACAAATACTTTAAACGTTATTAAAAATAATGTGGTCGTGATGGTAATCGAACCAGGGAAATCTGGTTACCAGCCAAGAACTCTATCCACTGAGCTATCGACGCATATAGTATTTGATTGCTTTAAATTCAAGTTTAAATTTAAAAATTGTTGCGCTTCATTTTTTCGCTAGTGCTGTCAAAACAAACATTCATTACCCTTTTGCTTACAAAAAAACACAAAGTAATGTATTTAAAAATAGAGTTTCGAAAATATTTCAAATATTACTTTACATTTATAAATCATATATTACGTAATCAGTAACTTATTACTTTATGCTTGCAAATAATGATAAAGGTAACGAGCTATCATTACAAGGTAACGCATGAAAATATCGCACCCATTACCAAAGTTTTGCTGGGTACGTACATTCGATTCAACTGATTAAAAAACAAAGACTTGAGTTTTTATTGAATATTTAAGAAAGACAATATTTTATTTGACATAACAAAGTCTAAATTGCTAAAAAGCCATTTAAAATATAGAAAAATTCAGTTATTTTTTTACTCTGGAAATTCATAACTTAAACTGAATTTTAAAAAGAAAAATATTTTTTTCAAATTACCTTTAAAAAAAATTTACTGCCGTAGTACAATTTCCCTAATTTTCCAAATTAAATAATATATTGCATTAAAAATAAATCTTAAATTGATAAATACCCTGCGGCAAAAGGACGTACCCCAGAACACGTGACCGGTTCATTGTGATCACTTTAACATCAGCTTATCCTAGGAGGGGGTCCTCTGTAACATTTCACATGGGGGGGCCCTCTGTAACATGTCACATGACTGGTCAAAAAGAACATGTCATGATTTTTAAACCGGTCACGTGGTAGGTACTTTAGGAACTGGTCATCTTATCACCTATCTCGTGATATGTATTTTCGTAATCGGTCCGGTTGTCACCTATCACGGGACAGGTCCCAGTTCTCAACCGACCCCTTTTTTCGAGCAGGGTATTTACCCACTTGTTTCTTATTTGTTTCAAATAGGACACCTTAAATTGTAGGTTTGACATTGACAAAATATAATTCCTTTCAACTAGGAAATTTGGAATGGATAGCCTCATATGTGAGTTAAGACCTGTTCAAAAAAAATTCTACTATCATTATTATACTGATCATCATCATGATCATCATCATCATCTTGGTCATCATACATATATTTATTACATGTTATTTAGCATTTAATTAAGCTGCTGGCTTAAAGTTGATTCCACTGCTTTGGTGGTTAAAGTGGTTAAACGTTGTTATGACTCTGAGTCTGACTGACTAAGCTCATCTTGACTGATTACAATCAATTAATTATTATGCCAAGTTTCCAAGTAATTAGATATGATGGGATTATAACATACTAACTATAATATTAATTTTTTTTAATAAAATATTACGGGTTTTTTATGTAAGGAAGTTTTTTTTTCTTCTTATTGATATGCGTGTGTCATTAAAACTAAATTTGAGTTATATGAAAGTTTTCAATTTGAAATGACCACACACGTATTGGTCAATTGGTATTGCATGTAATATTTTTTTGTTTGGATATTGTTTTTGAATATAATATACTAAATATTTTAAAATAACTCAGCAAATCAATTAATCATCAATTCTAAGAAATTTTCTTTTTTAAAACTAAATTATTAAAAAACAGACTAGAAAATTTTTTTCGATTTTTGCCCGAAGCATTAACATACTTGCACGAAGATTTTGAAGAATTTTTTGCCTACAGAAAAGTCTTCAGGTTTAATTTAAAAGCCGTTAAGCCGCATGAACTCAATTACCATTCGGATCGACCATCTCCGATTTTAATGAAATTTACCACAACTATCTTACTATACAAGTTCATGAAATAGCTTAAATTTTAGAGTCCGGACCCCTTTGGTTTCCGAAATATGACTTCAGGAAAATGGCAAAAAACGTTAATATTTGACTAAAGTATCGTCAGAAAAGGGACTATAACTTTTAAACTATACGAAATAAAAAATTCGTGTTTGTCTTAGGTGAGAAAGAGCTCTTTAAAATTATATGCATATTAATTTTTTTCGCTGGAAGGATCAAAGGTAATTTTTTGGGGTCTAGGGTTCAAATCCATATTTCTTAAAATGTTCATCTTTTGTTTTTTCTTAAAAATATATATGTTTAATAATGAACCTTTTCTGAGTTATAGCCAAAAATGTTACCCTAAGTTTATGAGTAGCCCTAGTTTGACTTAAAAAAAAAAAACTGTAACAACAAACACAAGTGTGGGATATATAAAAAGGGAAAGCACACACCTTGCTAAGAACTCATGCTTATTATGAACTATGTATAAGTTTTTTTGCTGCTTGCAACGATAGGACCACATTTTTGGCTATAACTCAGAAACCAATTAAGTGTCGACCTTAATTTTTTCACACAAATGTAGATAAAGGTTCAATAAAAAAACAACAGATGAACATTTTGAGAAATATGGATTTGAACTCTAGACCCCAAAAAATTACCTTAAACCTTCTAGTGATATGCATATCATTTAAAGTTCTCTTTCTAACCTAAAAAATAAGGCCAAGACGAATTTTGTATCTTTTACGGTTTAAAGGTTATAGTCGATTTTGTAACGATACCATAGTACATTTTTTAAGTTTTTTTTGAATTTTCATGACGTCATATTTCGGAAATTTAAAATTATGTTTCGTTGAGTTCTTGTTGAGTATAACAGTTATAGTAAATTTCATTTAAATCTTAGATGATAAATCCGAAAATGCACTTTTTCTGATTGAGTTGACATGGATTGACTCTATTGCAATAACTTTTTCCCATTCAATAAAAATCGAAAAATATATATGAATATACAAGATAATACATGGGCTTGTATATGAGCATACATGGGCATACATTAACCGTCCATGCCTAGTTCTATATATGACATCACATTATCTCATATATTTCCATAAATCATTGAATCCGTTATTTGAGGGTATAAGGCAGTAATATATAATCATTTATGCCAATATATGGTTGATATATGGCAATATATGATAATATATGACCTTATACCCTCAAATTTCGAATCTTAAATATATATGAGACCATGTATGGTCATATATTTAGCCATGCGTGGATGTATGATCCATGTATATACAAGCCATGTATGACCATGTTTTTTTATATATATTTTCAAAATAAAAATGGTTTTACGGAATAAAGTCTATACCATTTAAGGACTTTTCCCTATAAACAAACATTTAGAATTTACAAGGGCGGATCAATAAGTCCGTGACTTTTCGAACTTCCCTCGTAGTTATATGAAATGCAACACTGTTCCCATCAAGTACCAACTGTTATAGACTACTCTCAATTTTGAGCAAGTTCCGTCATTTACTTTGCGTTTAACAGCAGGATTTTTCGAAGTCCATAAAATAGACATTTGTTTGATTAATAATTTCATCGTTGGAGCTAAATCTCTTTCCACCGAGCCATTTCTTTAGGTTTTGGAAATATAAATAGTCACTGAGGGCCAAATCCGGAGAATAAAGCGAATAAGGGGGCAATTCATAGTCAATTTCATGGATTTTTGCCATGGAAACTAAGCTGTCACACGATTTCGTTGGTGGTCGATTGTGAGCAAACGCGGCAGCCATCTTGCGGAAAGCTTTCTCATACCCAAGTGATCGTTAAAAATTTAAACCACTGAGCCATGTGAGACGCCTATGTCTTCCACAATCTATCGCACATTCAATCTCCGATCGGCCAACACCATATTGTGAATTTTTTCAATTGTTTTAGGTGTAGAGACCTCAACTGGGCGTCCAGAACGTTCGGCATCTTCCGTGCTTGTAAGGCCACAACAAAAGTCAGCAAACCACTTTTTTACCATTGAAATCGATGGTGCAGAGCCCACATAGTATTTACCAAGCGTTTCCTTGATTTGACTAACGGTTTTTTTTTCGCAAAAAATAATGTTTGATGAGCTTTCGAAATTCACTTTTTTCCATTTTTAAAAAAATCCCCGAGCGTGTATGTTTTGAACAGCTCTTAAACGCAAAGTAAACGACGAAACTTGCTCAAAATTTAACAGTAGTCTACTAACAGGTGGTACTTGATGGGAGCAGTGGTGCATTTCTTATAGCTACGAGGGAAGTTCGAAAAGGCATGGACTTATTGATCTGCCATCGTAATTTGAATGATGTGTTAAAATAAGCTGGATTTAAAAAAAAAATATCTAGATTAAGAAAAAAATAAACAAAGGATTTCGACCCTTCAAACTCGACTACCAGATCAAAAAAAATTCTATCAAATACTTTAACTCATAATTTAATGAAAATTTTTCACCTTTAGATTCAAGTTAGGACGGTCAAAATACTATAAAATATATTAGTAGAAGTATGTATAAAAAACGTTGTGGAACAGTGTAATCAATAAAACGTCCTCAATGTCAAATACTTGCAAAATTAGTTGACTTTTTCCAAGAAAAATCCTAAGGAAAAAATCATAACCTAAATGATACTGAATCTTAAGAAAATATTCCTCAAAATCCAAAAAAAAGGAAAGTGGACGAATTTTTCCATGAAAAATAACGGACGCCATATCTGAAAGAAAATCTTCGCTGAATTACGTCCGAGATTAATAAATTTGAAATTCATTTTTTTTCAGTGTTACGCAAAAAAAAAAATATATTGCCATTAAAAACTTAATTGCATATATTAATTTTTTATGAAACATTTTTTTTTATTTTAAAAACAAAATTATTTATGTTACTTATGCCTTAAATATTGACTTAACATTTTTTTTAAATTTTTTTCTTTCTTTCCCAGAAATCCGAAATCGAAGGGTGTTTGTAGACTTTTTTTCCTGACTGTATATACACCTATAAAACAGATTCGTGCTGACAAATGAATTTCTTTTCAACTGAATGTATTCGTTGAAAAAACAGAATTTGTTGGTTACGAATTCTGAACTGTAAAAGGCAATAAATTTGAAATCCATTTTTTTCCAGTGTTACACAAAAAAAATTATTACCAAAGATGTTCAATTAAACGCTTAATTGGATCAATTAATTTTTTAATTAAAAAAAAAGAAATTAACTATTTAATTCCATCAATTAAAAATTTAATTAAAATTTAAACTATTTTGTTACAGGGAGTTTCTCTCAAAACCTAAAGCGCCTATTTCCCACCCCGAGCCGTATATCGAGCAGACATTTTCCTGACAAAATTTGCCCGATGTTTTATGCAATAATTCTTAAATTCTTTATATAAAAACGTACCTTAAACAATTATTGAATACATATTAAACACATACCTGTAAAAAAAACAAACAAAATATATTAAATTAATTAAAAAAGATTAATAAATAAATGCATATTAATTAACAAAAAAATAAAAAAGAATTGTTTAAAACAAAATTAAAAAAATTTGTATAGACGCATTATGGAAAATGAATTTAATTTAATTTTAAACATTTATCTATCACAAGTTTAGCCGATTTCAATTTACAACAATAAACTTTATTTAAGCTTAGTTTAAAGTGAAATTTACAAAAATCTGTTTAAAAAATGTTCTCCTTAATTTCTTTGTTATTAAAAATTGGTCATAAATTTATCTATAAACATTTCATTGATCATTTAATATTGCCTTAAGATAAAGATCAAAGAATAGAAAATTTCAAATTTCAAACATCAGGGAGGGATCACAAGAAATCTTTCAATACAATACGAATACAAACAACAACAGCACAAATAAAGTGTCACCATCATTTCTAAAATATGTTTCGATTAATAAACGAAACAACAACAATGAAACAGTGAACAACAGTTTTATAGAGGTTTTTTTTTTTTTATTTTGAAAATCTTATTGGAACTGTCACTAAAAAAAGCTAATGATGAAATTTATTACCCTGAGCCACAAACAACAGTCAATATATAATACACACAAGTGTGTATTTCACAAAACCTAATCAAGGTTTAATAAAAAAAATATATATATATAAATATACAAAAAAATAAAAAATAATATCAAAGTCTAACTATCTACTTATACACCAACTAGTATGATATAGCACTATGGGGTAGGAGTTGTAGTGTCAAGTAAAAATAATTTTGTTAAGATAGTGTAGAAGTCAAAAGGGTTTTGGTAGACAAACATCAATAGAAGGCAATTTTTATAAAACAACAACTTTTGTATGGGAAAATCCAATTGATTTCCTTAAATAGTGTTTGCTTAAATCATGCACAGTATTTTTTTTTTAAATGCCTACGAAAATAGTTTGTCTATCCATTTTATAAAAACATCTAACAATATTAGTAAATATTTCATCCAATTATCCTCGGTTTTGAATACTTTCATTAAGGGTAACCACTACTTCACCAAGTGCCAAAGGTCAAAAAATTTTCAGATCTTCTCATGTGTGCCACTGATTTGGAATTCCACCCCATAGTGCAGCGCTAGCCCTTTTGTATTAGAAACGTATTTTTTTATCGTTGTGACTATATGATATGGTTATTGGGTTTTTTTTAAACAGGTTGTCATTTATTTTAGATTTCTAGATATTTTTATACCCTTCACCATAGGTGGAAGGGTATATATAAGTTTGTCATTCCGTTTGTAATTTCTACAATATTGATCTTAGACCCTATAAAGTATATATATTCTGGGTCCTTATGAAGAGCGAAGTTGATTTAACGATGTCCGTCTGTCCGTCTGTCCGTCTGTGTGTTGAAATGGGTTTTCCGAAGAACCCAGACATGATGAGGACTTGATTCTTTTTTATTTCTGTTACATGTGATCCATTTCTGTTTGCTATTAAAAATCAGACAGATCGGTTAATAAATGGCTGAGATATTAGCAAAAAACCAGGACTACCTCTAATTTTTCCAGTAAAATCCCTTTGTTTAATATGTATGTAGAATTTTGAGCATAACAATACATCCATGTGTTAAAATTCTTTTCTTTCATCTCCACCTTTTATACACAAACAACACACATACAAAGATTTGTCATTTAAATAAAAACCAAACAAATCCCTAATGACGAAGACTTTTATATATGTACATCTATTGACGATGATTTTGTGTGAGCTTCAATAGCTCAGTTGTCTAGACGCTGTGTCACAAATACTTTTTTTTTCTCTAAGGCCGTGTGGTTCGAGGTTCAAATCTCGGTGAGGTCAATTCACTTTTTTTTTGTACATTTTTTTTTTATTATTTTCTTAAGACATTTTTTTTGCTTATTTTTGTTTTTTTTTAACATTTAATAATTAATTTATATAAAATTTTATATTAATAATAAAAATTCTTTTCTTTTATCTCCACCTTTTATACACAAACAACACACATATAAAGATTTGTCATTTAAATAAAAACTAAACAAAGCTCTAATGAACGAAGACTTTTATATATGTACCTCTATTGACGATGATTTTGTGTGAGCTTCAATAGCTCAGTTGTCTAGACGCTGTGTCACAAATACTTTTTTTTTCTCTAAGGCCGTGGGGTTCGAGGTTCAAATCTCGGTGAGGTCAATTCACTTTTTTTTTGTACATTTTTTTTTATTATTTTCTTAAGACTTTTTTTTTTTTTGCTTATTTTTGTTTTTTTTTTTAACATTTAATAATTAATTTATATAAAATTTTATATTAATAATTAAAATTCTTTTCTTTCATCTCCACCTTTTATACACAAACAACACACATATAAAGATTTGTCATTTAAATAAAAACTAAACAAATCTCTAATGAACGAAGACTTTTATATATGTACCTCTATTGACGATGATTTTGTGTGAGCTTCAATAGCTCAGTTGTCTAGACGCTGTGTCACAAATACTTTTTTTTTTCTCTAAGGCCGTGGGGTTCGAGGTTCAAATCTCGGTGAGGTCAATTCACTTTTTTTTACATTTTTTTATTATTTTCTTGAGACTTTTTTTTTTTTGCTTATTTTTGGTTTTTTTTAACATTTAATAATTAATTTATATAAAATTTTATATTAATAATTAAATAATCCATAAATAGGCTAAAAACATCAACATTTTTATAAAAACCCTCTGATACAAACAAAATACAAACGTTTTTATACCTTTCACCACAGGTGGAAGGGTCGCGGGTTCGTTAAGATTTTTTTTTTGTTTATTTTTTGTTTTTTTTTACATTTAATAATTAATTTAAATAAAATTTTATATTAATAATTAAATAATCCATAAATAGGCTAAAAACATCAAAATTTGTATAAAAACCCTCTGATACAAACAAAATACAAACGGTTTTATTTCTATTTTTTGCTCCGATTTAAAAGAATTTATAAAAAGATTTTTAAACCATTTTATTTCTCACATATTAAGAAAATTTTATTCATAATTTACCTTTGAGTGCAACTATTTTAGGTCATAACTTATAATAATTTATAAAAAAAATTATAAACTATTTTCCTTCAAATTTTTAAAATTAAGCTAAAGAAATTACAAATATTTCTAATAAAAAAGCGAAATAAAATCCTAAATGCAAATTTGCCAGCTAAATCAAACTATTTTGTAGAAATAAAACACATGCAGTTCTAGTGATTTCTTTTAACGATTTGTTGAAATTCTTTTCTTTCACCTCTTAACCTTTTATACACAAACAACAAACACTATTCTAGAGCTGTATTATGACCTATGGATACGTCTTATATAGCAAAAGATCGAAAATCTTTAGCATAACATATTTGCTGAAAAACTCGGAAATATCGGTTCAGATACAAAAAAGTTATGCCCAAAACATACATTTTTTTAAAATACATATTTTCTGGAACCATAAATCTTCCCGAGTCCAAGTTTTATCTCCAAACTAAATGGTTAATTTCCTCTTAAAGGCGTCCGTATATAAATCTGTCCATTTCATATATGTCGATATATAAACTTCAGTTTTTTCCCAACCATGGTGAAGGGTATATAAGATTCGGCATAGCCGAATTTAGCCGCTCTTACTTGTTTTTTTTGTTTTTGTATACAAAGTATTTTGAAATGAACTTGTTTTACACCAATAACTTACACCAACAATATTAACAATTTATAGTCCACATTTATCCAAGCAGGCTTATTTTAGTTTTCGCTATTTTGGAAAGTTACAATTTAAAAACTAGTCTTTAAGTTTTTGAGTATCATCATCGATGTATTTTATGGATTTTTATTATGCGTCTCACAGTGTTTGGCAGAAGTGTTAAATAAAAATGTTTGAACATTTTTGTAGTAGACGTTTCAACTTCCAGTTACAGACTTCTACGATAGCTTAAAGATTTTGTACATGCCATTAAAGGGGCACAATTCGCCTTTTTAACACCTTTTTTTAAAATGAATTGACTTAAAATGCTTTAATTCAGTGAATAAATCCATTCCCCTGGGAGGACCTATTTTAAATGGCATATTTTCAGTCGAATGTAGCACTAATAAGAAGAATTTTCCCCATTTTTGATCCCTGGTTGGTTCAGGTGGCAGCTCACGCCCTCGTTAGCATCAAGTAGAGTCAAAAAACGACTCCGTTTTGAAAGAACACACCACCCGTAGGGAGCTGATACCCGGAGACCTAGGATTAACCCGAAAGACTGAGATAGGATCACCAAACCTACTTTCGGTATATGATCGTCCAAAGTCCTATGTCGAATGCCTTGCAGTGCAGGCATATCACAGATGAGATGACCTACTGTCTCCTCCTCAGCTTTGTGCCTCAGCTACGTCATTATACACTCTCCCAAGTCTATTGACATGTCCGCCTATCAGTCACTGACCAGTTAGCAAGGCCGTCAGTCTCGAGGCATATCTCTTGAGGAGAGATTTAGTACACCTTAAATCATAGTGGTGCCTTGTGGGCCACGCGATCCTAGAAGTGACTAGTCCACGCCATTTCAACCTCGCCTATCGGAGGTAGTGCTTGAAGATCTCACTCTTAATGGCTCCCAGCCTTGCCTTTGCTAACTCAACTACCCGCTAATTCCGTTAAAAGCCCCTGTCACTGCGGACTCATACCACTATAATCTGGGCAACTTAGCATAGACAGTGTGGGTGTTGGGGTGTACCGGTTGGAACGTTGGACTGTTACTCAGAAATTTGCGGGCTTCATCCCCAGCGATAGCAACATCAATTTAGAAAAATACTATGTATGAGTTTTCTGTCCCTCATACACCTTCTCTTAAGGTATACCAGTACCACTTTATCCCACCAAAGTAAAATAACATGACAGGGCCATGAAATAAATATTTTCAACAAGTTTTCCAACTCGCCTTTAGATACCGCGCAACAACTATTCTAAGATTTTTCATCTCGCGCAATTACAGTGTTTTCATATGTGTTTTCTCTATTACCTTTCCAAAGCAAAAATTAGTTCGAAGAGTTTTCTGACTGTTGCGCCTCTTTAAAAAAAAACAATTGCCGCCTGGCTGTAGACGAAGATATCCACGATTCCTAGATTTCCAACTGAACAAAAGAATGTGTAAGATTTCCTGATGGTCAGAATATCAGCGGGAAACACACTAGCCAAGTAACCTGAAGGAGCCTTGTATGTCGCAATCACCAAAAAAGACTTCAGAGCCTAGCCGTTGAACCGTTGGTGAATACCCTGATCTTAAATCCAGCCTTTCTATAAGCAAAGCTGACTCGAAAAGGTATATTGAAGTCAATACTAGGAGTAGAGTAGTCAGAGTATATTCTGAGCTGCCTAGACAGCTTCGGAGAGACAAGTCCTTATAGCACCAGTAACTTAAATACAAGCCGATCTCTGAACCCAGTACAGTTTCTTTATAACCATCGGCTTGGTAGTTGGTGTCCACCACACCAAAGAGCAGTACATCCACAACTCCATTTTTGGACTCAAACCCCACCTTGAACCTAACATCTTCCCGCAGGAATAGAAAGCAGCCGTCGCAGTCAGTGATACAGTTGTTGAGAGTATACAGAGCGTTGATTATGATGTCAATTATCACATTCAGAAACTTCCTGATATATTGCTGATATTAGATATTGCTTGAAATTACGGGCTATGACACCCTGATTTTCGCGATTTGCGAGAACTAAGTTAATAAACAGAGGCCACAATAAGGGTGAAATCACTCCACCTTGGGGTGTCCCTCTCCTTACTGGTTTTGACCCCTCGATATTACACATACGAGTATTGAAAATTCGAGGGTCCAGCTAACTAAAGCCTTTACAACCAGATCTAAAACTAGGCGTTCTTTATTTCATTAGTTTTAAAATTGTTAAAGCAGTCATCTGTAGATGTCTACGCAGGCGTGGGTACATACGGTTTGGGTACCAGATGGGCTCCATCTGGTGATATAAACATTTTTACCACAGATATGCCAAAAGTATCAGTAAATTAGCCAACACCACTCTGAAAATATATTTTAATTTCAGATTTCTAGTAAAGAGGGGAACTTTAACCATTAAGGAAAAACTTGAAAGGCTTGAACGAAAACACATTTACACTGTTATGTTCGACTGGAATTCAAGTTTGCATTTTGCTATTAAATTATTGTGTTATTAATATATAAATCAAGACTTAAAATTGGAAAATACGACTGGAATTACACTTGATTTATACATGAATTCCAGCAAATTTTTTATTTGGTTATTTTTTATTACTCGTATTTACCAAAACAGAAATCAAGTAAATTTATAGTTCATACTACTGTAAAGCTAAAATTTTTGTTAATTCTACAAATTTTATTAAGGTTTTTTTTTTTTTTTTGTATCGACCACTTCATTACAGATTAGCCAAAAATAAAATTTTTTTTGGAACTTAGAATTTTATTTTTTTGCACGCAGAATCTTTTTTTTATTTGTACGAAATCTCCCTGCTTTATTTGCGATTTACTTTTACACTTAATATAAAATAGACAATCATCAAACCATTAACCCAAAAGGGGCATGGATACTGAAGAAGGTTGTGAAGCGACAACCGAAAATACTAAGTATTCTATTCTGCTGGCTCTGTCGAATTTTTTCAATTTTTATTCCCTAAAATTTACTAATAAAAATTTTCATGTTTTTTTTTGCATTAAGACAGTTTATAAACAGAATATCGTTATATGATCTAATATCCTACTAAATGTCATTCATTTACCAAATTAAAAATACGGAAAAAGTATGTAAATTTAAATATTCATATTTTCTTTAATATTCATCGGATAATAATACGCTATTCTACCTTTTAATACTGTAGAATATTTTTTACGTGTTAAGAAGAAATATATTTTTTTTGCATCGCATGTAAATGCATTTGCCGAAAAAATATTTTTTATAAATTATGGAAAAAAGGCTTGCATAGTACGAGGGCGGATCAATAAGTCCGTGACTTTTCGAACTTCCCTCGTAGTTATATGAAATGCAACATTGATCCCACTAAGTACCACCTGTTAATAGACTACTGTCAAATTTTAAGCAAGTTCCGTCATTAATTTTGCATTTAAAAGCAGGATTTTTCGACGTCCATAAAATAGGCATTTGTTTGATCAATAATTTCATCGTTGGAGCTTAATCTCTTTCCACCGAGCCATTTCTTTAGGTTTGAAAAAGAATAAGGTGAATGAGGGGGCAATTTGTAGTCTACCTCATGGATTTTTGCCATGGAAACTAAGCTGACACACGATTCCGTTGGTGGTCGACTGTGAGCAAACGCGGCAGCCATCTTGCTGAAAGCTTTCTCATACCCAAGTGATTGTTCAAAACTGAAACCACTGAGCCCCGTGAGATGCCTATGTCTTCCACAATCTATCGCACAATCAATTTCCGATCGGCCAATACCATATAGTGAATTTTTTCAATTGTTTTGGGTGTAGAGACCTCAACTGGGCGTCCAGAACGTTCGGCATCTTCCATGCTTGTAAGGCCACAACAACAGTCAGTAAACCACTTTTTTACCATTGAAATCGATGGTGCAGAGTCCCAAAAGTATTTTTCAAGCTTTTCCTTGGCTTGAAGCACTCGAAATTAAAATTTTCCCTTTTTTAAAAAAATCCACGAGGTTGTATGTATTGAACAGCTCTTAAATGCAAAGTAAATGACGGAACTTGCTCAAAATTTGACATTAGTCTATTAACAGGTGGTACTTGATGGGAGCAGTGTTGCATTTCATATAACTGCGAGGGAAGTTCGAAAATTTATGGACTTATTTATCCGTACTAAAATAAAATTTTTTAAACACAAATATTTTTTTTTTTTTATTTAAACTTTTTGTTTTATTAACAACTAATTTATTCTTCGAGCTTAAGGTTTATTTTTTTTATAAAAAGGATTATTTATTTTTTTAATATTTCGCTACTCCATTGTGTATGTAAGCATTTTCAATTATTTTTTCTGAATATGCTACACAGTGGAGTAGCGAAATATTAAAAAATAAATAATACTTTTTATATAAAAAAAAAAACCTTAAGCTCAAAAAATAAATTAGTTATTAAACAAAAATATTTAAAAAGACACCTTAATTAAATATTTTTTATTTTATTTTTGTATTCTTCGAGATTTTTTGTTTGATATTTTTGTTAAAAAGCAAATTAGTTATTTTTAGCTAGGCTGACACATGGATTTCAATCCCGCAACAAATCTTCTCAAAATCCGAAATTTTAGAACAATTACTTGCTTAAGCTCTGCCTTCATCTGGAGGCTCTAGTTTTTTTAAAACTTCCAGTTCTTAGCAGATAGTATGCCGACTCGGAATGTAAGTATCAGCCTAGCCAAAAAAAAATAGTAAATATGCTTTGTTTCTGCATATTTTTCATTCGCCAAAACAAGAAAATCTTGAATGAAACCGTGAATTTTTTAAATTTCCAGAAAGAAAACACAGCAATCTTTAAATTATCCCTTAGAGCAATATAACATATAATTAAAATCGGAAGACCAAATATCATAGAATGAACGATATATATATTTTTTGTAAAAGAAATTTAATTTATTATATTTAGTATGGTTTCATTTTAATGAACTTTAAAATGGTTATATTTTTTTTTTTTTGTCAAAATAGAAAAACAAATAAAATCAAAAAAAAATATATTTGCATAAATTTTATTTTGTCAAAAGAATTAAAGAACTTTTTATATATTTATTGGATAGATACATATGTATGTACATATGTCTATATTTTTAACTAACTAAATATATTATGTAGATTATTATTATTTTATATTAGTTTTGTTTTTTTGTTCTGTTTTCAACATATTGTTAATTTAACTCAAAAAATAAACAGCAATAACAAAATACATTTAAAAAAAATTAAACATCTCTCAATGAGTTCATTGATATCATTATAAAATTAAATTTATTTAAACTCATAGAGTTAAATATTCCAAAATTTAAACAATAAAATATAATTTAAAATACATGAAAATTATAAAATAACCGCAAATCCAACAACGACAACAAATTCTAAAGAATTAATTTCAATAACAAACAAAAAAAAAAAAAAACAAATCGGGCATTTTATGTGGTATATGAAATGATTTATTTTCTTAATTTAACTATTTAAAGATTTATAGTACATAATATTTGCATGTGTGTGGATCTCTATTGTATTGCAATAATTTATTGAATTAAAAAAAAAAAAAAATTAAATTTTTACTGTTTCGAAAAACCATAAATAGTTAAGAAAATTTTAACTCAATCAAGTATTATCATTACTGATGATATTAAATTAAAATTAAACAAATCTCTTTAAGGAGTATAAAGTAATACTAACTTTGAATGTTAGTCCATCTCTTAACTAAAAAAGTTAGTAGGAAAATTAGTAAAGCGCTTTATATCCCATTTTACAGTTTTTAGAACAAAATCCTTGTTTAGTAAAAATTCCTTCTATTTTCCAGTTACAAATTACAAAATATTTTACCAATTTTTGTTGCTGATTTTAGCAAAATAATTTACTAAAAATTGACTAATTTTTGTTTCGCATTTCAAAAAACTAAATATAAAATAATAATAAAATAATGGTGCTTGATAACAGAAATATAAATTTGTATACTCGAACTCGTAGGGCTATTTTAAAAGAAATTAGCAGCTTTGAAGTGTAGCAAGTGTATCTAAAAATAATTAAGTTAATTCGTGCACTATGTTATAATAATTTTTTCTTTAAATAAAATTCTGCTATATTTTACAATTCATTGAGTTTACAGGAATTTACTAAAATTTAGAAGGGCTTACTAATTTTTATACTATTTTGGTTGTACTAATATTAATAATATTTAGTAATTTTTTTTTTGCTGATTTTAGCAAACCGATTTTTTATTTCACTTTACAAAAGGTTTACTAAAATTTAGTAACGCCTACTAAGTTTTTCTACTAATTTCATAGTACTACACGTCAGCAAACATGTTTTGCTAAGATTAGCAAAAAATACCGCTGGGCTTACATTAGCAAAATTTCCCGTAATAGCAAAATTTTCAGTTGCCATTACAGACTTTTTTTGGTGAGTGTAATCTTTGTCACATAATTTCGTCTAAATATTGATCTAATGTCATTTTCTGAATGATTAGTCATTTTATAAGATAGCGAAAAAACCAAACACACCTATTTTTAATACATAATCATATAACCAACATGCCACTTTTGTTATTGTCATATCTGTGTTGCCATATCTTTCAATTGTCCATTTTTTTGCATGGATTCCTAGATTTAATCGTATAAAGTTTAAAGAACAATGATAATTAATAATTATTATATGAAATCTATCGAAGAAAATCTATTAAAGAGCAATTCCATATGAAAACGATCAAAATTGGCAAATTTTTGGACGACCCCTCTCCGATTTTAAAATAAATAGTCTCAATCGATTGCCCAGCAAAAAATGTACTAAAATTTTTTTTTTTTTTTATAGTGACTGGTTTAGTGGTGGTGTACACCACTGTCATGTGACAAAATTGAAGAATTCTTCATAAGGGACCTCATTGTGTTTACTAAAGCGATCGCAACGAGTGATAGCTCGTTGGAAAGGTATTGAATCAGGCTTTAATTGAAAAATAAAATTTTCCTAATTTTTCTCAGAAATTTACCTTTTTTCCCATGAAAATTAAATTTTACGATTTTCCATAGAAGCTCCTAAATTTTCCGGCTAATTTTATTTTTTTTTTTGGATTCCTCATAATTTTTGCTTTAAGAATCAGCAATAAAAAAATGGGCCCCGACTCCTTGTTTGGACAGGAGAAGAGCATTTAAGAGACCACCTTGTTCTCATTGTTTTTATATTTTTTATAATTGAATTATTTTTAATTATTTAACATTATTTTATTTTATTATTAAAAATACATTTTAAAAATTATTTTACAGTTAAAAATACATTTATGAAGAAAAAATCAATTTTTTTAAGAGCCCCAAGTTGAGTATGTAGTGAATATGGTCTGCCTGCCTTCACAAGATCGGCCATAAATCCATGGATAATAGCAGCAGTGGCATGTAATGGCACACCAAACCCGACTGAGGCTACAGGTCATAAAATGTTTTGTAAATTTTTTAAATTACCAGGTAATAAATATTTCGCCTAAAATGACACGTGCAGAAACAAGTCATAAAACACGGATTTTTCATAAATATGGCGAAATATTTATTACCTGGTAATTTAAAAAATTTACAAAACATTTTATGACCTGTGGTCGGCTTATTGGCAGTAACCAATTAAGTCCCTCTTAAAAAAACATTTTATGACCAGTAGTTCACGCAAATTTTCCTATTAAAGAAAAGCAAATATCGCTTATTTTTTTTTACCTATTTTTTACCAAAAAATAAATATAAATACTTCACACACTCTGAGTCAAATTTCAGTTGAATACTAAACGTGAAAGTGTTCAAGTGTTTTTTTGTAAAGTAAAGAGTGAAGCTGTAAAGACAATTTAAAGTAAAATTAATAAATTTTGCTGCAATCCGTTTAACAAGAGTGGACATCGTTCGAAAAAGATAAAAGTATTAAAATTAACTGGTGTTTCGAAGCGATACATGAATGAATTAAATATACAATACGGTAAAGAAGCAGAATTCATTTGCTCCAAGTGTAAAATCGATTTGTCTCAACAAGCAAATGCATTGAAACAAATGCAACCACAATCCGAGAGTGAAATGACAATTGAACAAAATGTTTCATCTGATAGTGAGGCAGACATTCCGATGGTCAATATCTCATTTTATCTGTGCTGCCTCAATCATGGTCTATACGCAAGATTTCTGAACAGTTTCAAACATCTTTTTACATCGCGAGAAGAAGCAAAGAATTAGTTCGACAGAAGGGCATATTGGCGACTCCCACCAAGAAATTTGGCTCAAGGACCCTCAGCGAAGCAACGGTGAAATTGATTCAAGATTTTTACTGCAATGATGACAACAGCCCAGGTACACGTGACTATGTTATCATACGTGAAGATGGAGAAAAAGTACACAAGCAGCGCAGATTATTATTATGTGATCTATCCGAAGCATACCATCAGTTCAAAGAGAAATACCCAGCAGAAAAAAAGGGATTTTCTAAGTTTGCCATCCTACGACCAAAAGAATGCGTGCTGGCATTAGACAGGCACGGAACGCATTCAGTCTGCGTTAGCATGTTTCATCAAAACATCAAATTAATGTTCTTTCCATGCAAAAAATTTAAAGTATTTCACGGTGAAATTGAAACATATAGGGACCTCCTGTCGAAGTCGTTGTGCGCATACCCCACGGAAAATTGTCATCTGTCCAAATGCGACAATTGTCCGAAGATTGACGAGCTAGAGCAATATTTGGCGGAAAAGTTTGAACAGCTGTTAATTCAGGAGGTGCATTTCAAACAGTGGATAATTAGCAGCGGCAGATGTTCCCTTGAGACCGTGGTAAAGCAGATTCCGGAATTCATCGAGGAATTCGGATTCAAGTTGAATGAACTGAAGGCGCACCATTTCATATCCGAGATGCAATCGAAATTTCTAAAGGAAAGTAAAGAGAAATTAGCCCAAAATGAATTCATTGTGATAAGCGACTTTGCCGAGAATTACACTTTTCTCGTTCAGGATGAAATTCAGGCTTATCACTGGGCAAACGACCAGTGCACGGTGCATCCTTTTTGCATTTATTTCAAAAACGAAGATAACGAACTACAGACCGTAAGCCTTGTTGTTGTCGCGGAGAATTTAGCTCATAATTATGTGTCCGTTTATTTATTTCAAATGAAACTGTTTGAATTCTTAAGATCAAAATTCGATGCAATCGACAAAGTAACGTTTTTCTCAGACGGCGCGGCTTCTCAGTACAAGAATAAAAAAATTTTTTACAATCTTTGCACAATTGAAGAAGAACAAAACTGCAAGGTCGAGTGGCACTTTTTTGCGACGTCCCACGGTAAGGGCCCATGCGATGCGTTAGGGGGAACCCTAAAACGCATGGCGACTAAGGCAAGTTTGCAAAGGCCATATACTGACCAGATCTTAAATGTACAACATTTGTTTTCGTGGATTCAAAGCAAGGAAATTGCCATTAACACAGTTTTATGCACTCAAAATGAACACGATGCCATGGAGCGACGACTTCAAAACAGATATAATAATGTCAAAACTATAACTGGAACGCAAAAGTTTCATTGCTTCATACCAAATATTTCTGATATGTCAATTAATGTAAAGCGGTACTCTTCGTCTGCCGACGTGCTAAATTTGAAGTTACTTTAATTTTATAATGATGCCAAGACAATTGAAATTTTTAATAAATATTGTAATTAAGTATAAGCAGCAAAATAAGAAAGATTTTTTCTTCATAAATGTATTTTTAACTGTAAAATAATTTTTAAAATGTATTTTTAATAATAAAATAAAATAATGTTAAATAATTAAAAATAATTCAATTATAAAAAATGTAAAAACAATGAGAACAAGGTGGTCTCTTAAATGCTCTTCTCCTGTCCAAACAAGGAGTCGGGGCCAATTTTTTTATTGCTGATTCTTAAAGCAAAAATTATGAGGAATCCAAAAAAAATAAAATTAGCCGGAAAATTTAGGAGCTTCTGTGGAAAATCGGAAAATTTAATTTTCATGGGAAAATTTAATTTTCATGGGAAAAAAGGTAAATTTCTGAGAAAAATTAGGAAAATTTTATTTTTCAATTAAAGCCTGATTCAATACCTTTCCAACGAGCTATCACTCGATGCGATCGCTTTTTTTAAAACAACTTTCAATGAAGTCCCTTATGAAGAATTCTTCAATTTTGGCACATGACAGTGGTGTACACCACCACTAAACCAGTCACTATAAAAAAAAAAAAAATATGTAGGTACATTATTTTTTGCTGGGCAATCGATTGAGACTATTTATTTTAAAATCGGAGAGGGGTCGTCCAAAAGGTGATCGCTTTCATATGGAATTGCTATAAAATATAATATGCAATTAAATGCTTTTTAAGATTAAAAAGGAACAAAAAAAATTATCAAGTGGCTTTTAAGAAACGTTAAGTATTGCAATTATTTTTGACACGCAGAAAAAAGACATTGTTGATTATGTTTACAGCCAATTACAAATATCTTTAGAAACTACTATATATAAATATGTTTGAAGTATGTTTTCAAATATTTTTTTTATTCTTATTATAAATATATATTTCCAGCCAAATATTCACGCAGAAAAAACCCATGGTTGGGGGAATTATATTTGAAGAGCATCATATATTTTTAGCATTATAATTGTGCCAAACATAGTCATACTATAACATAGTTATCATATTATATTAATTAAATTACCATAATTTTATCATCAAATAGTCCCTACAGTTATATTATGATTGTGCCAACCATAAATTCCCTACAGTTATTCGAAACTATGAAAAAGTTCTTTAAATTTAAGAATATTTCCTTAAGAAATATTTTACCTAAAAAAAATTTGATATTAAGGACTTTTTCAAGAAATTTTCTTTGATTCTATGGACTTTTTAAAACAAAATCTAAGTATATCTAAGTATATTTCTAATAGAAACAAAATTATAAAAATCTGTTATTTTGTATAAGAAACCTTTTTGTACAAAACAACTTTTGGGTGCAATAGATTTTTTCTTATAAAAAATTATTTTTTTAATATTCTGAGTACTTTTTGCTTTTTTTGAAAATAATTAAAAAATATAAAATCTTTATATAGAAAATTTTTGACAATGACTTTTTTTCGACAATGAATGTTATAATTTATCAGTGATTTTAGAAAATAAAATACATAAGGGGAAAATTATCCTATACCATCACTTTTACATAGGACTGAACTGATACATTTTTTTATGAAAACAAGACTACTGTTAATGTCAAAGACATGTTTTATTTGATTTAAAATTATTCATTGATTATTGTCAGCATTTTATAGTTCCTTAATTATCATATTTTTTCATAGTCATAATTTTTATTACCACAGTATGGTTAAAGCCAATCATGTTACAAAACAGAAAGTGGCAACCATGAAATAATAAAATATTTACTTTAATTATGATGGTAGCGACCATATTGATGGTTAGAACTTGATTGTGACAGCTATACACGAATGCAGCAATTATAATATAGTAGCAGTGATCATATTACAACCATGTTTTTTCTTTGCATGTTGTAATGTTTGTATTTTTCCAACCTAAACAAGCATTCCACAAATAATAATAATGATAAATATAAAATTGCAAATATTTTTTGTTTAGGTGAAAAAGTAAAAACATTATAATGTTTGACTGTAAACATATTTATTATAACGATATACGTTTGTAATCATATGTATATTTGTATGCAAATACATATATGTTGGCCAGAAATGCATTTCATCTGATCTAAACATACATATTTTTAGGGGCGAACATATTATATTTGCAGACAAACATATTATATTACAAACACAGCAAATACATTTTTCAAGCTTTAGCAAACATATTTATATTATATTTTTTTCGGTGTGTATTCATATATGAAAAAAATATTGTTATCTAGGTATTTTTTACCTAATACACCATTTCCTTAATAATGGAAAAAAAATATATTTAGTTTTCTGTTAATACTTTTTTCTTGTCATAAACATAAAACCATCATTTTATGGTTAATATTAAAAAAAACAACCGAAATCCTAAGATTTTTCTATAAAATAAAATATCGAAAAATTAAGAGCTTTGTTAAAACCAAAAAACGATCACCAGTTATTAAGTAGTTTTTGAAAACACAATTTACTACATTTTCTGCCGTTAAACTTTTTTTGTTCGACAAACAATTTTTAAGCAAGAATAATTTGAGCAAATTTACTTTTTCAAACAGAAAAAGTATTTAAAAAAATAACCTTAAATATATTTCTGCTCTTGCATACATTATTGATAATACAAGGGCGGATCAATAAGTCCGTGACTTTTCGAACTTCCCTCGTAGTTATATGAAATGCAACACTGCTCCCATCAAGTACCACCTGTTAATAGACTACTGTCAAATTTTAAAAAAGTTTCGTCATTTACTTTGCGTTTAACAGCTGTTCAAAACATACAACCTCGTGGATTTTTTTAAAAATGGATATAAGTGAATTTCGAGTGCTTAAACATTATTTTTTGCAAAAAAAACCGTCAATCAAACCAAGGAAAAGCTTCATACAAGGTGGCGCAAAAGTAATCCTCCTATCAGAAAATGCTATAAATTTTGCGATTGGCCCCTAATGTCAGTTCTGTTTTTACATTTGTGTAGTAAACACATGCGAAATGCACGTTAATAAACAATGTTACGCTACACTGCTCCAGAACGCGGAATATTGGTGACTATTTATTTTAGCAATAATGAAGATGATTTTTCATCAAAAGTAATCATGAGTGATGAGGCCCATTTCCATCTTAGCGGGTACGTAAATAAGCAAAATTTACGCTTCTGGGGCACTGAAAATCTGCGTGTAACCCACGAAGAGCCATTACACCCGCTAAAAGTCACTGTATGGTGTGCCGTTTTCGCTGGAGGAGTCATCGGACCTTTTTTCTTCGAAGACGTCGCGGGCCAAACGGTTACTGTGAATGGTGAGCGCTACAGAGCAATGATCAACGAGTTCTTTTTGCCGCAACTTGATGAATTGGGATTGGAAAACATGTGGTTCCAACAGGACGGTGCAACGCCACACACTGCACGTGCCACAACCGATATGCTGAAGGATGCATTTCCCGGGCGCCTAATCTCCCTTTTTGGCGATTTGCACTGGCCAGCAATATCGCCTGATTTGACCGCTCCAGACTTCTTTTTGTGGGGCTTTTTGAAGTCGCGGGTTTATGTCAACAAGCCTCAGACTCTTGCAGCTCTTAAAGACAATATCCGTCAAGAATGTGAGGATCTATCGCCGGAATTTTTGGCCAAAGGGATGGAAAATGCCATAAAAAGGGCTCAAATGACAATCAACTGTGGCGGCGGCAATTTACATGACTTGATGTAAAAAAAATTAAAAGACCAAATAAAAATAATCCAAAAGAAGAATCAAAGTTTTTAATTTTTTTTTTTTAAATTACAGCCAAAAAACATCAGAAGGTTATTTTTGCGCCACCCTGTATATACTATGGGGACTCTGCACCATCGATTTCAATGGTAAAAAAGTGGTTTACTGACTTTAGTTGTGGCCTTACAAGTACGGAAGATCCAAAAGTTCTGGACGCCCAGTTGAGGTCTCTACACCCAAAACAATTGAAAAAATGGACGATATGGTGTTAGACGATCGGAGATTTAATGCGCGATAGATTGTGGAAGACATAGGCATCTCACATGGCTCAGTGGTTTCAATTTTTAAAGATCACTAAGGTGTAATAAAGCTTTCCGCAAGATGGCTGCCCCGTTTTCTCACAACCGACCACCAACGGAATCGTCTGACAGCTTAGTTTCCATGGCAAAAATCCATGAAGAAGACTACGAATTGCCTGTTCATTCGCCATATTCTCCGGATTTAGCCTCCAGTGACTATTTCCTATTTCCAAACCTAAAAAAATGGCTCGGTGGAAAGAGATTAAGCTCCAACGATGAAATTATTGATCAAACAAATGTCTATTTTATGGACCTCGAAAAATCCTGCTGTTAAACGTAAAGTAAATGACGGAACTTTGACAGTAGTCTATTAAAAGGTGGTATTTAATGGGAACAGTGTTGCATTTCATATAACTACGAGGGAAGTTCGAAAAGTCACGGACTCACAGGACAATATCAAAAACGTACAACATTTCTCCACAACTTTTTACATTCATTTTTATTTGAGTGTACGCCCTTAAAAGGACTCTAACAAATTGTTCAAATTGTATTTAAAAAATTTATAATATCTTTATTATATTATTGGAAATATCTTCAAGGAGCATTTATATAAAAATACTTGGGAACTAAGAATTAAAATTGTAAAAAACGAAATTCTACAGAAGTTGGTGTAAAATCTGTCTGAAGCTCTTAATAAATTTAATCTTTTTTATTATTCTCAAAAATATAATAACGAAAATATAAAATTAATAATGAAAATATTTAATTCTGGCATTTAAACCCAAGTTTTTAGCCCATCAAATCGATTTTCGAGTAGTTAAAAAGTTTTAGTTTTGTCCTCTTTAATAAAATAAATTTTTTTTTTTTTTTTGAAAATCACTTGCTAATCTCCTGCATAAAACCCATTTTAATTTATGTCCCTCTTTCGGTTTAGAAAGGCTCTGCGAAAGGGAGATTATTTTACATAAAATTTTTTATTTGGTGCACCCTCGCAACAAACAAGGAAAGTCTTCCGGATGTGAACTCTTTAAATATAAGTTTAACTTTGACATATAGGTAGAGGAAACAAAACCAAGAGACTTGTATGCTCTTTTTTTTTATTTTTGACATACAATGATTTATTTGTAACATATCTGTTGATGATAATGGTGTAGTTATATTTTATAAATATTGTTTATAAATAATTATTCAATATATTGTTTTAGCAAATGAATAACGTGCTCAAAGTTTTTTTTTTTTTTTTTTTTTTTTGCAAATTCTCAATAACAATTTTTAAACAAACATTTTGAAGTTATAAAGGTGGCGTTCATAAAAATGATGGAGGCAGATAATGTTGAATTTTTATTAAATATTTATCAAACAACAGCGACTGTTGGGTAGACAGACAGCGAATAATCGTTATAAAATAATATTAGATTCCACAATTTTTATATTTGCTGGTGTTGTTGTTGCTGTTGACGATGCTATTATTAATATTATTACTTATATTCTTTATTTATTTTAGTTTTCAGTGTTTTTTTTTTTGTTGTGTTTTGTTTTTTGTTTTAATATTTCAATTACATTATTTAACGTTTAATTAACTCAACGTGCAATTATTTCAATTAAAACTTGCTTCCCAGGCGTATGAGTAACAAACAAATATTTATACGAAAACAAAAAAAAAAAAAAAAAAAAAAAACAAACAACACAAACAATGCATTTTACGAGTCATGAAAATCAAACAACACCACTAATAACAGCAACAACACAACTAAACATCAACAACATCAGCTCAACGGCATCTAAATAAAATGCATAAAATATTATTAGATCATAGTGAATTAAAAACCTACCTTAAAAAAAAGTAAGTAAATACACTTATAATAGCCAGAGATGCCATACAATTTTAAAAGGAAAATTAACAAAAAATAATGGAAAATCAAAAGATAAGTATTTTTTTTTTTAATAAAAATTTTAATTATTAAGAATTTTTCTACGGGAACAACATAGAAAAAAGATTTGTTAAATCGGAAAAATCTGGCAGCTTTGGAAATACCGCTAGCTTAAGAAATTCGTGTGGTAATAAAAATATTAAATTAGCCAACTAAAAGTAAAAAAAGCAGTTGAACTGACGCTTTGTTGAATAATTTGATGATTTTGCCGTTTGATGATGGTTTTAGAATATAAAAAAGTATTATAATAATATTTGTAATTTTATATTAAAACAAAAAATATTATAGACTGTTAATTACATCGATTAAATATAAATTGCAATCATTATTTGGATGAGAAATACCAATATTAATTAACATAAGCACTTACAATAGTTCAGACATAATTACAGCAGCAGGCTAAAAACGGCAAAATTTGTTTTAAGGCAATGTAGGCAAATTTTTACATTTGCTTTAAAATTTGAATGTGATAATTTATTTTTGGAAAGAAGTTAACAATAGGATTAACAAAGGTGATTCTAAGGATAAAGTTTATAGCTCAACTTCTTTCAATCTGAAAAAAACTTGATGTACACAAAAAAAAATTACAAACTTTTTGGGAACACAAAAAAATAAAAAAAAAAATTATAAAAAATTATATTAAAATTTTGATTGATTTGATGCAGGAATTTCAATTAAAAATTTTATTAAAATTTTAATTGATTTGATGCAGGAATTTCAATTAAAAATTTGATTAAAATGTTAATTGATTTTTGGTTAGAACTTTAATTGAAGCTATAATTAATATAATTACAACATTAATTGAAAATGTTGAAGATTTTTGATTAAAAAATTTAATTAAAAAATTTGGTTAAAAAAATAATTGAAAATTTCAATTAATTTTAACAAAAAAAATTAATTGATATAACAAATTCTTTTACTCATCCAAATTCAATTAAATTTTTAATTGCATTTACAAATATTTTAATTGAAACTCAGTTTTAGTTTTTACACTGTGTCGATAGTATTTTGTAACATTTCAAAATCGCTCAAATGAAAAGTCCCCCTAAATGAAAAGTCCCCCTAAAAACATTAAAAATGGACAAAAAAGCAATATATGAAAATTTACCCAAAAACACGAAAATACTTAAAAATCAAATGAAAAATTATCTACAATCCAAAAAAAAAATAGTTTTCACCAGCAACAAACAAAAAAATTGCATAAATCTAATATTTTTCCAAAAAAAAATGTACGCGTAGAGAAAAATAAAGCATTTCATTATTATTGGGAATAAGCAATGATTACCCAGCAAAAATGAAGCTGCCAAAGAAGCAATAAAAGCATCACTACTATGGCAAAGGCATCACTTCTTTTCTAATGGTTTCATCGATGAAATTAACATTAGCGTGTCATAGGATGGAAGTATTCAAATGTAGCTACTAGCATTACTCATACTTTACTCTAAGGAAGCAATGATAATACAATGATTAGATATTCTGATGCATGAGTGGAAAATGTTCATATACTTTGTAGTATTTAAGCTTTGATGAAAATTTAATTCATAAGAATGCAGAAAAATAAGTTAAAAGAATGGAAATTTATGCATTTATGTATATACAAATACTCTTTATTAAAACAAATAAATAATTATGCATTAGTGAAAAAGCATTTTTGAAAGATTTTTCAAAAATTTTAATGAATTTTTAGACAAATTTTAAAATATTTTTGGATAATTTAAGAACTGGTTGCACAATTTGGAAACATTTTTAGACAATTTTAAAATATTTTTGAACAATTTTAAATAATTTTTGCACAATTTTAAAACATTTTTGGGCAATTTGAAATAATTTTTGCACAATTTTAAAATTATTTTGATAAATTCTGAATTAAAACTGGAAATGGTGTAGTGTAATAATAAACATAATGCAAAAATGCACAGATTGCGTCCTCATAAATATTTAAGGCTGAAAAAATGCAAATGACAGGCCAGCTAGTTTCAATTAAAGGTTAAAAAATATCTGTTTTTGTTGATATTTTAAAACTTTTATAAAAATTGCAAAACTGCATAAATTCTAACCCTCATGAAATTTTAAACTAAAATATTAAAAAATTTTAAATTTTAAACTAAAATATTAAAAAATAAAACAATTTAAAAAGTTCATCAGAACTATTTTTTCAATTTGAATAAATGCTTTAGATTGAAATATGAACTCATCAATTCTTTGGAAGTGCCTTAGAATAAAACAAAAAAATCATAAAAGAATGTCAACTGAAGTTTAGGAAGCAATGAAAGAAGTTATAGTCACAGAATGACTACCATTTTTTTTACTGGCTATAAAAATCTCAGGTGTATCTGGTTAAATTTTTTTAAGCTGTAAAAATACATAAAACTAAAATTAGTTATTATAAAGGGTTTTGCAATTGGTGCGGGTGTGACCGCCATGTTGTTTTGGTAGCGTCTGTCAAATCTGTTGTTTATTATTCAGTTACTGATACCAAAGCACGGTGATAAGTTATGAAAAGTGATAAAATATGAAAAGAAATGTAAAATAAGAAATCATCTTTGGCGACGAGTAGCATTTTTGGATGAATGGCAATGTTAACAAGCAAAATTGCCAACCCACACGAAGTTCACCAGGTGCCAATGCAACCCAGCAAAAACAAGGCATCAAATACTTACCAGGCTATTTACTCGCTTAATTACTTTTGATCGCGATGTCCCAAAAGTAATGAACGGTCATTATCTTCTCGCTTACAAAAAACACAAAGTAATGGGTGGTCATTACCCTCTCGCTTACGAACAGCCAAAAAATAATGAGTACCCATTACTTTTTGGACATCGCGAACAAAAGTAATTAAGCCAGTAAATAGCCTGGTAAGTAGTTGATCCCATGTTTTTGCTGGGAACCACAAAAAGATACTGTTTGGTGCGGATTTTGCATCGGCGGCGTTATTGGTGCGTACTTTTTCGAAAACGGCGTTGGTGAGGCCAAACATTTTTTTGACCCAAATTGAATGATATGCACATAGACGACATTTAGTTCCAGCAGGATGGCGCTACGTGCCACACAGTGGTCGCCACGATAACATCTACCAGCCCTAATTGAAAAAACCTCTAGTTTTATTTCGTTCACGAACTAGTTTAATTTAAACTCATCTCTTCATTATTTATACTTTTGTCAAATAAACTTGCGAACAACTAACAGACATTGTCGAATGAACAAGTGAACTAGAAGAATGAACTAGTTCAAACATGTAACTGTGAACTATAGTGCCCAACCGGATTTATATTAAATTCTTTTAAATATAATTTCTTCTTTAATTGGTATTTTGTTTATACACTCAGAATATTATGTAGTTAACTGTTTGTAGTTTAATAAAAATTTTTCCGTTCCATTTAAAAATAAAGGAACATACATTTATTTTTCAAAAAAATATCTATATTAACTTTTTTATACATTTATTCGAAATAATTTACTATCATTAACCATTTTTTTCAGTTTCATTTATTTTTTTCATTTGTTTGAAATTTGATAAAAATTTACCCACAAAACGGAAACTTGTGGTTTATTTGTGTCCGTAACAGTTATAACAAATTTAAAAAATTTTGCTGTCTGTTTAAAAAAAATATTCAAAAAATTTTAATTTGTTTTTTTATTTAAATTGGTTGTAAAGGGTTTTTCAATAAGAGCGCTACAAAAGTTTTTTTAAATAAAACAAAAACGGTTTTGGATATCAATGAAATTCTTTATTCCTGTAAAAGTACGTTCGATGCCATTATGATGGAACTCGATTTCTTTTGCATGGCCACCACGGGCACGCTTGCAAAAGTCCAGACGCTGAACCCAATTTTCGACGGGTTTCAAGCATAAATCGGCCGATACTGCTGCAATTTCACGTTCGATATTCGTACGAAGTTCATCAATCGTCGCTGCTTACAGGAAATAGTCTAACGACGTCAAATCGCACGACCGAGGCGGCCAATCGACTGGACCATTTCGTGAGATAACACGTTCTCCAAACTTGGTTTCCAATAAATTGATTGTGACATTCGCTGTGTGGCTTGTGGCGCCGTCCTGTTGGAACCACATGTACTCCAAGTTCATATCATCCAATTGGGGCCAAAAATATTCAGTTATCATTGAACGGTAGCGATTCCCATTCACAGTAACGTGCCGGTCTTGATCATCACGGAAGAAGTACGGCCCAATACGCCGCCGGCCCATAAACCGAACCAAACCGTAATTTTTTTCGGGATGCAATGATGACTCATGGAGTACATGTGGATTCCTGTCTGACCAATAACACATATTTTGTTTATTGACGAAGCCATTCAGCCAAAAATCAGCCTCATCGCTAAAGATGATTTTTCGATGAAAATCCGAATCATTTTCAAGTTGTTGCTCAGCCCAATTCACGAACATATGACGCTTTTTGTGGTCAAGCGGCTTCAGTCTTTGCGTCAATTTGATCTTGTAAGGATTTAGGACAAAATCTTTTCGCAAAATTCGCCATAACGACGTCACAGAGATGCCCAACGCTTGAGAAGGACGTGTGAGAGACACATTTGGACTTTCTTAAACTGAAGCCTCAGCGGCATCCATATTCTCGACACTACGGATACTTCTTTGTCTCACTGGCACGGAAACATTTTGTACTGTGCCTGTGGATTCAAATTTTTCCACTAGACGCTCAATTGTTGATCTGCTAGGACGACCGTAAATTGGACGTAGCGCTCTAAACATTGAGGTCACTGACTCCGAATTTCGGTGGTAAATTTTAATAAATTCGACTTGTTGTTGGCTCGTACATCCTTCCATCATGAAATGGTAAACCTTACTAAAGAGAAATGTCGAAAGAGCGGCAAGAAAAATGGCGTCGTTTGCTGTCCCTGTCGCTCTACTTTTGTAGCGTCCCTGTTGAAAAACCCGTTATATATACAAAATTTTTCAATACAAATTACAAGAACTTCATAAACACACATACATACACAAACACATTTACACAAAAAGTGTATATAGCTATGCATACATACATTTTGTATTGTATGAGTATATTAAAAAAAAATACAAAAACGGAAATAATTTCAAATAAATGAAAAAAAAACATTTATTTTTTAAGGATTGGTAGGTAACATTTTTACACTTATTTTAACTGATTACATCATTTGTTTTTTACGGATGTGTCAGTTGATTAATCAACATTTAAAAATAAATAACAAATGGCATTTAATTTAATTGAAAATTAAGTAGACTGGTTTTTAAATGAAATATCATTTCTTTTAAATGATATTTTCAGTTATTTTAAATTACAAACTTTTTTAAGTGTAATTTGTTAACATTTCCTAATTGCTTTTTAACCCTCCCTTATTTAAGCATATTTTTTATATCATTCTAATATTTTATTTTGATTTTTAATATACATATTTAAATATGTTTGTATCTATATGTGCATGTTTTTTGCTATTGACAACACAGCCGTTCCGACCGACCAGCCGACCACAAGTGTTGACGACCTTCGCTAAATATGGAAATTTATGGGTCTTTTATAATTATGCTACATTTAGACGAAGAAAAAAATTGTTTAATATCACAAAACAATAAAACGATAAAATTAATTATGAATTTTGTGACGTTTTAATATTGTTAGTAATAAAAAATTAAAATTTAAAGCGAAAAAAAAAAATAATATTTTAGCGGCTAATAACACTGTCCAACAAATTAAGACTTTTTGAATGAAACAGAATAGCGATCCCATAATTCTGAAAGGGTAGGTTGAGTAGATCATTTTTGTAGAACAAACTTATGGTCCAGCAAGTCTGAGTTTTTTTACAGTGGGTCAAAGTTTTCATTTTTTGGTCGAAGGGAGCATTATACTATATGAAAAAAATGCTTTAAGTTAATGTCTGAGAGAATTCTTATGGTCAGAGTTGTATTGTGGAATTGTATGAGGATTATTTTTGTGGAAGATCTTAACCCCCTAACTGGTATCTTTATGGGTCAATTTGACCCTTTTTTCGAGAAAATCAAAAAATATCCTTTGAAAAAGGACATTTAAGGATTAAAATATTCTACGAAAATGTTTGCCGGAAAATTTCAGTGGGGGTCACCAAAGACACCAATGTTGTAAATAAAGCTCTTAAATAAAATTTAATACTATAAATATAAATGGGAAGTATGCGCAGACTTCAAAATGATTGCAATATTGACTGGAATGCAAACAGGATACACAAAACATATGTGCTTTCTTTGTAAATGGGATTCACGTGCTACCAGCAGCCATTATAATATTAAATATTTCGAAGAACGTAAAGAAAATATTATTGGTGACTTAAATGTAATCCATGAATCCCTTGTCCCAAAAGATAAGGTCGTATTTCCACCGCTGCATATTAAGTTGGGCGTGGTGAAAAATTTTATTAAAAGCTTAAATACACAAGGAAATGCTTTCAAACAATTTTCCCCAGATTATCTGCAGCAAAATTAAAAGAAGGTAAAATACGGTTTTAAGAAATAATTTATTTCATTTAATGTAAATTACCTTTTCTAGGAATGCTCGTTGGACCCGATATAAGAAAATTATTACAAGATGAAGAATTTTATGTTCATCTGTCGGATATGCAAAAGACAGCATTTGACTTTATGCAGCTGGTTATATCAGAATTCCTTGGAAACTCAAAAGCACAAAACTATGCAGAAAATATTGAAAGCATGCTAATCGGTTTTAACAATATTGACGTTAAGATGTCACTAAAGCTGCATTTTCTGCACTCTCATTTAAATTTTTTTAAAGAAAACCTTGGAGCGGTTTCAGATGAACACGGTGAAAGGTTTCATCAGGATATAAAGGTATTGGAAGAAAGATTCAAAGGGAAATCCCATAGTGTAATGCTTGCTGAATACGTATGGGGCTTGTACAGAAACCTTGACCCATCTGAACATTCACGTCAAGCTAAATACAGGAAAGCATATTAAGTTTAATCTTTAATCCATTGTCATACTAGTGCTATTTCCCAATTCCCTTTTACTCGAAAATTTGAAGCAAAAAAATAAATATGTACATACTATACTATAATAAACCACTATTAAAACAAAATTATAATTTTTTATAGAAGTTGGCGTGTAATTTTGCCAATTAATCGTAAAGAGCTTTTTTTACAACAATGGTGTCTTTGGTGACCCCCACTGAAATTTTCCGGCAAACATTTTCGTAGAATATTTTAATCCTTAAATGTCCTCTTTTAAAGGATATTTTTTGATTTTCTCGAAAAAAAGGGTCAAATTGACCCATAAAGAGACCAGTTAGAGGGTTAAGATCTTCCACAAAAATAGTCCTCATACAATTCCACAATACAACTCTGACCATAAGAATTCTCTCAGACATTAACTTACAGCATTTTTTTCATATAGTATAATGCTCCCTTCGACCGAAAAATAAAAACTTTGACCCACTGTAAAAAAATACTCAGACGTGCTGGACCATAAGATTGTTCTACAAAAATGATCTACTCAACATACCCTTTCAGACTGTTCCAAAAATGCTGTTGGACAGTGTAATAAATTAATAAGTTAAAAGAAATATAGATAAAGATATTTTTAATTTTTGTACAATTAGAAACAATTTAAATTAGTATGTTTTTTCATGTATTTCAGTAAATTTGCTGCTATATCGCAAAGCACCCAATTGGAAAAAGAATGACACGTCGTTCACAGGATTAGGAGTTTAAAATGATGATAAAACTTTTATTGCAGGAAAAGCAGATTTAAATAAAAATTTTGTCGTTATTCGAGGAATCAAAGAGATGGCAAAACTGAGAAAATTATTTTCATGATATCAATAAATTTTTAAAAAAAAATTAATAAAATTGCTTTGGATCTCGAAGCCTTTCATGAGATGGATGCAATTTTTTATATATTCATAAAAAAATCAGTAAATAAATTTAATTTAAAATTAAGTTTCATAAATATTGTGAAAATTTGTGCTGCAAATTTATCGCTTATTAGCCAATATAGTACAATAAAGGCTGAAGACGAATCAAGAAATCCAATAATCAAATAATATCCGATTTCGCTACAAAAAACACTTTCAATAAAATAAAATTATGTACCAAAAACTGGTGATCTAGTTTTGTTATTTTAAAAGTTATGGCGATTGTCGCTTTTTGGAAATTGCGAAATTGAAATTGATTCATTTTGACAAAATTTAATTTGCTTACTACTAACTCCGAGCATATCAGCTATGCTTAATTTGAAAAAAAAATCTCTTAGCTAGTTTTGGATTTAGAGAGATATTTGTAAAACGTGTCCTGACGGAACAAAAATAATAACTCATTTTACAAGTTGGGACCCCAGACTAGGTGTGCTATTATCAATAATATTTACCTGCGCGCCGCGGTAGGCTAGTTGGTAGCGTGCTAGCTTATCAGTGCGGGGGTCGTGGGTTCGATTCCCACTAGAGGCTCTGATCTGTTTTCGCTACACCGCGCCGATGGCCTTTGTTGCTAGTGCTCGGTTAGGGTATTAGGATATAATTTGTAGTTATATCATTAATATAAATAAAATAAAATTAAATAAAATAATATAAAATAAAATAAAATAATATAAATTAAAATAAAATAAAATAAAATAAAATAAAATAAAATAAAATAAAATAAAATAAAATAAAACAAAATAAAATAAAATAATATAATATAAAATAAAATAAATAATATCTACCAGAGTTTTAATATATTTTTGACGATTTTTTAAATATTTTTTTCTGTTTTATTGCTGAAAAAATGTTTGAAAGCGAAGAAAGTAATTTATTATGTTTTCTTTCCATACAATACAATTTCTTTAATAAAATATTGTTATTTAATAAAAAAAAATAGTTAAGATCCGCTTTTTAGCGTCGAAAATTTGCAAAAAGGTAAAAAAAAATATATTTTATATTTAAAAAAAAATTTTATATTTAAAAAATCGTCAAAATTGGAAAAACGCCAATATTGATCAAAAAAATCGTCAAACTTAAAAAATCTAGTGACTTTTTGAAATTATGGCAATTTTTTCCAAATTTGTTTTTTTCCAACTCGCCAATTTTTCGAATTATGGCGATTTTTTAATTATGTAATTTTCTTTAGTTTGAACGATTTTTTACCCAATTTTAGCAAGATTTTAAATTTAATGCAAATTTTTCAATTTTAGTGATTTTTTTTTAATAAAAAATAAAATAAAATTTTAAATTTTAAATTTTTTTTAATTAAAACTTTAATTAAACATCATTAAGCTATAATTAAACTTTTTATATATAAAAAAAAAAAACAAAACTACGAGGGCGAACAATAAGTCTGTGAATTTTTGAATGAAACACTATTTTTTTACAAAAAAAAATACTTTTCAACATAATCTCCTTTTAGCTCAATACACTTAGTCCAACGTTTCTCCAATTTTTGTATCCCTTCCAAAAAAATAGGATTTTCGAGGTCCACAAAATAGGCATTGAGTTACCAATTCGTAGCCTAGTTCATGGAATTTTGCCATTGAGACTACACACGTCACACGATTACGTTTATGGTCAACGCGGCACTCATCTTGCAGACAGCTTTCTTAAATCCAACTGATCATTTAAAATCGAAACCACACTGCCATATAAAATGCCTATGGCATCAACAATCTCAAGCACTTTTACATATCGTAGATTTCTTTGACATTTTCGGGTGTATTGACCTCAATTGGCCGTCCAGAACGTTCAGGGTCATTTGTACTTGTGCGACCACAGCAAAAGTCAGTAAACCACTTTTTTGCCATTGTAATCGATGGTGCAGAGTCCCCATAGTATTTATCAAGCTTTTCCTTGGTTTGATTGTTTGATGTTTTGAACAGCTGTTAAACGTAAAGTAAATGACGGAACTTGCTCAAAATTTTACAGTAGTGTCTATTAACAGGTGTTACTTGATGGAAGCAGTGTTGCATTTCATATAACTACGAAGGAAGTTTAAAAAGTCATGGACTTATTGGTCCACCCTCGTAGCAGAAAAATATTTTTTTTAAACAAGCAAAAGTAAAAAATTGCCAAAAAAAAACAAAACCAGCACAAAATATATTTTTTTTATTAGAAAAAGCACTTTGAGGCAAAAACGAAATGTGAAAAAAGCAATTTAAAGCCTAAAAATCTAAAGAAAAACACTTAAATTTCTATTATCTATTAATAACGTAGTTATTTATTTTATAAATCAAATGAAGGAAGTTGAATTTTATTTTCAAATTGCTCAATCAAATGAACAATACATGGATTTAATTGCCCAATTTGTAAATTCGGTGATTGAACAAATCTAATGATGAAAAACGAATGAGTCTTTTTAAATCGATTCAGAGAAAACAAAGAATTCAATCATTCCATATTTAATCAGAATTAAAAAAACGAATGAAAATATTAATTCTTTAGAAGCTCTGAATGAGTACTTGGGACTTTTTTGTTTGGCAGCATATTGGGAATTTTCGATATTAAAAAAAAATCGACTTAATAAGAGGTTATCAACTTTAAGAGGTTATCTATCTTTATTTCATCTTACGAAAGTCGTACAAGGTTTTGCTGGATGTGAGCTATAAACTAATTGTGACCAATCATACGCTGTGGAGGTCATTAATAAAATTTTCCCTTTAAATGTTACCAAAGGTTGAAAGCAATATAATTCTTTGTAATAACCGAATATGTAATCTGTTGCGCTGTCAAATACTGTTACCTTACATTGTCCCCTTAAATCCTACATAATTCCATTTGGGTGTAGTAAAAAGACTTTTCTAAAACAAATATAAATTTAAAATTTTAAACATAAAGAAAACAAATAAACCAAAAGCTAAGCTTGATTATGATGACTTGTTTTATTTGTTAATTATGGCTTCTATAGTTGTGTTTTAATTTTTTTTGTGAATTTTTGGCACGGCACGTGTTAGAAGTGTTGACGTTTTATGACTTTTGGCTATTTTAGTGATGATATAGTTTTAGTGGTCATCAATACGTATAAAAGAAAAAACTATTAATACAAAAAAAAAAAACAATATTAGTATGTTATACTAACATTAAGGTTATTTTTATACCCTTCACCATAGGTGGAAGGGTATATATAAGTTTGTCATTCCGTTTGTAATTTCTACAATATTGATCTTAGACCCTATAAAGTATATATATTCTGGGTCCTTATGAAGAGCGAAGTTGATTTAACGATGTCCGTCTGTCCGTCTGTCCGTCTGTGTGTTGAAATGGGTTTTCCAAAGAACCCAGACATGATGAGGACTTGATTCTTTTTTATTTCTGTTACATGTGATCCATTTCTGTTTGCTATTAAAAATCAGACAGATCGGTTAATAAATGGCTGAGATATTAGCAAAAAACCAGGACTACCTCTAATTTTTCCAGTAAAATCCCTTTGTTTAATATGTATGTAGAATTTTGAGCATAACAATACATCCATGTGTTAAAATTCTTTTCTTTCATCTCCACCTTTTATACACAAACAACACACATACAAAGATTTGTCATTTAAATAAAAACCAAACAAATCTCTAATTAACGAAGACTTTTATATATGTACCTCTATTGACGATGATTTTGTGTGAGCTTCAATAGCTCAGTTGTCTAGACGCTGTGTCACAAATACTTTTTTTTTTCTCTAAGGCCGTGGGGTTCGAGGTTCAAATCTCGGTGAGGTCAATTCACTTTTTTTTTGTACATTTTTTTTTATTATTTTCTTAAGACATTTTTTTTTGCTTATTTTTGTTTTTTTTTTAACATTTAATAATTAATTTATATAAAATTTTATATTAATAATAAAAATTCTTTTCTTTCATCTCCACCTTTTATACACAAACAACACACATATAAGGATTTGTCATTTAAATAAAAACTAAACAAAGCTCTAATGAACGAAGACTTTTATATATGTACCTCTATTGACGATGATTTTGTGTGAGCTTCAATAGCTCAGTTGTCTAGACGCTGTGTCACAAATACTTTTTTTTTTCTCTAAGGCCGTGGGGTTCGAGGTTCAAATCTCGGTGAGGTCAATTCACTTTTTTTTTGTACATTTTTTTTTATTATTTTCTTAAGACTTTTTTTTTTTTTGCTTATTTTTGTTTTTTTTTAACATTTAATAATTAATTTATATAAAATTTTATATTAATAATTAAAATTCTTTTCTTTCATCTCCACCTTTTATACACAAACAACACACATATAAAGATTTGTCATTTAAATAAAAACTAAACAAATCTCTAATGAACGAAGACTTTTATATATGTACCTCTATTGACGATGATTTTGTGTGAGCTTCAATAGCTCAGTTGTCTAGACGCTGTGTCACAAATACTTTTTTTTTTCTCTAAGGCCGTGGGGTTCGAGGTTCAAAACTCGGTGAGGTCAATTCACTTTTTTTTTACATTTTTTTTTATTATTTTCTTGAGACTTTTTTTTTGCTTATTTTTGGTTTTTTTAACATTTAATAATTAATTTATATAAAATTTTATATTAATAATTAAATAATCCATAAATAGGCTAAAAACATCAACATTTTTATAAAAACCCTCTGATACAAACAAAATACAAACGTTTTTATACCTTTCACCACAGGTGGAAGGGTCGCGGGTTCGTTAAGATTTTTTTTTTTTTGTTTATTTTTTGTTTTTTTTTTTACATTTAATAATTAATTTAAATAAAATTTTATATTAATAATTAAATAATCCATAAATAGGCTAAAAACATCAAAATTTGTATAAAAACCCTCTGATACAAACAAAATACAAACGGTTTTATTTCTATTTTTTGCTCCGATTTAAAAGAATTTATAAAAAGATTTTTAAACCATTTTATTTCTCACATATTAAGAAAATTTTATACATAATTTACCTTTGAGTGCAACTATTTTAGGTCATAACTTATAATAATTTATAAAAAAATTATAAACTATTTTCCTTCAAATTTTTAAAATTAAGCTAAAGAAATTACAAATATTTCTAATAAAAAAGCGAAATAAAATCCTAAATGCAAATTTGCCAGCTAAATCAAACTATTTTGTAGAAATAAAACACATGCAGTTCTAGTGATTTCTTTTAACGATTTGTTGAAATTCTTTTCTTTCACCTCTTAACCTTTTATACACAAACAACAAACACTATTCTAGAGCTGTATTATGACCTATGGATACGTCTTATATAGCAAAAGATCGAAAATCTTTAGTATAACATATTTGCTGAAAAACTCGGAAATATCGGTTCAGATACAAAAAAGTTATGCCCAAAACATACATTTTTTTAAAATACATATTTTCTGGAACCATAAATCTTCCCGAGTCCAAGTTTTATCTCCAAACTAAATGGTTAATTTCCTCTTAAAGGCGTCCGTATATAAATCTGTCCATTTCATATATGTCCATATATAAACTTCAGTTTTTTCCCAACCATGGTGAAGGGTATATAAGATTCGGCATAGCCGAATTTAGCCGCTCTTACTTGTTTTTTTTTGATTATGTTGACAATATTTATCCAAATAAAAAAATAAGTGAAGGGAAGAGGAACAAATGGGAATTTAAATTAAAAATATTGTTTTTTTAAAAACATTAACAAAATAAACTAATAAAACATAACGTAATATACGTCTTAAATGCGAAATTATATATTAAAAAAAAAACATACAAAATAAAACAACAACTCTAAAATCAAGTCACTTCAAGAAATACACAAAACAACAACAAATTTTAATATTTGGCCATAAAAATTAATCAGTATTCCTTGTTTTCTTTAAATTAGAGAAATGTGTGTGTGACTTTTTTTATTTATTTATTTTTTTTATTTTTTTGTCAAAAAAGGGGAAGGGAAGATTTTGAAATACAAATTCAAGTGTAGAAAAAGAAGAAATAATTTTGAAATCAACATTAAATAAACGCTAGTCAAAGTCAAATAAATAAAAATGCAATAAATTGGCCATAAAAACAGACATTAATGACCATTCTTAAAATCAAACCCAACCAAACTTAAGTCATTTAGCCAACCATATAACCTAACAACTAACTTACTAACTAACCAACCATCTATCCATCCATCCATCCATCCAACCATTTAAAGCTCAGTCCAAAATATATAAAAAAAAAAACAAAATACCCAACAATAATAATGCGAACCCGTTTTTTGATGTTGTTGTTGTTTTCAAAACCATCCATACATCTTCTGCTAACCAACAAATAACTAACTAGCACCATCAAAATATAATGTATCTAAATAATTGGGTGATACTTATTTTACACTGTAGGGATTTCCTAGACTTACAAGGAAAATACACAGTGGTAAAATTAATATACACATTTTTTGGTTCTTGGCAGTTTTTGATATTTTGTCTTTTAGGAGCTTTTTTCCGAATAAAATCATTCGTTTTTCATCATTCGATATGTTGAATCTTTGGGAATTCAATTTATTTATACTCAATCGATTTACAAATTTAGAAAATCAATCGATTTGATGTTTATTAGATTTTGTTTCATTGCTTTGTTATTAGTGTAAATAATGGGAAATTTAAGGTTTTTTTTTTTACAAATACAAATACAAAAAAATTTAAAAATTACCAAAATTAATAAAAATTTAAAGAAATCGCCAAAAATTAAAGATTCTCCAAAATAAAATAAAAAATTAACACTTGAAAAAAATCGTTCAAATTGAAAGAAACTGCCAAAATTGAACAAAAAAAATTGCCAATATTAATCATTCCCCAAAATAAAATAAAATGGAAAAAAATTGCCGAAATTTAAAAAATCGCCGAAACTAAAAAAACCTCCAAAATTGGAAAAATCTTTAAAATAAAAAATTAAAAAAAATTGCTACAATTCAAAACAACCCTCAAATTGAAGAAAATCGCCAAAGATTAAAATTTTCGCCAAATGCTACCAATACTGAAAAAACAATAATATTAACAAAAACCATCAAAATTAAAGATCTCCCAAAATAAAATAAAAAATTAATAAATTGGAAAAAATCGTTCAAATTGAAAGAAAACACCAAAATTGAAAAAAAAAATTGCCAAAATTAATCATTCCCCAAAATAAAATAAAATGGAAAAAAATTGGCGAAATTAAAAAAACCCCCCAAAACTAAAAAAGCCTCTAAAATTGGAAAAATCTTTAAAATAAAAAAATCGCTAAAATTGTAAAACTAAGCAAGTTGGAAAAATCAACGCTTGAATTTAAAAAAATTACTACAATTCAAAACAACCCTCAAATTGAAGAAAATCGCCAAAGATTAAAATTTTCGCCAAATGCTGCCAATACCGAAAAAAACACTAATATTAAAAAAATCGCAAAAATTAAAGATTCAATAAAGATTCAAAATAAAATATTAAAAAATTGGGAAAACTCGCTCAAATTGAAAGAAACCGCCAAAGTTTAAAAACATTATCGCCAAAATTGGAAAAAATCGCCAAAACTAATGATTTTCCAAAATAAAATAAATTGAAAAAATATGCGAAATTTAAAAAATCACCGAAACTAAAAAAAAAAGCCTGCAAAATTTGAAAAATCTTTAAAAAAAAAAAATTTTTTAAATTGTAAAACTCACCAAGTTGGAAAAATTAACGCTTGAATTTGAAAAAATTAAAAAAAAATTGCTACAATTCGAAACAACCCTCATATGGAAGAAAATCGCCAAAGATTTAAATTTTCGCCAAATGCTGCCAACACCGAAAAACACTAATATTAAAAAAATTGCCAAAATTAAAGATCCCCCAAAATAAAATAAAAAATTAATAAATTGGAAAGATATCGTTAAATTTAAAAGAAACCGCCAAAATTGAAAAAAATCATCGCCAAAATTGGAAAAAATCGCCAACATCAATGGTTTCCCAAAATAAAATAAATTGAAAAAATAGGCGAAATTTAAAAAATCACCGAAACTAAAAAAAAAAACTCCAAAATTGGAAAAATCTTTAAAACAAAAAATTTTTTAAATTGTAAAACTCACCAAGTTAAATTAATGCTTGAATTTAAATTAAAAAAATTGGTACAATTCCAAACAACCCTCATATGGTAGAAAATCGCCAGAGATTTAAATTTTCGCCAAATGCTGCCAACACCAAAAAAACACTAATATTAAAAAAATCGCCAAAATTAAAGATCCCCCAAAATAAAATAAAAAATTAATAAATTGGAAAAATATCGTTAAATTTAAAAGAAACCGCCAAAATTAAAAATAATCACCAAAATTGAAAAAAAAAAATCGCCAAAATTAATGATTCCCCAAAATAAAATAAATTAAACAAATAGGCGAAATTAAAAAAATCGCCGAAACTAAAAAAACTTCCACAATTGGAAAAATCTTTGAAATAAAAAAATCGCAAAAATTGTAAAACTCAGCAAGTTGGAAAAATTAACGCTTGAATTTAAAAAAATCCAAGATTAAAAAAAAATTCTACAATTCGAAACACCCCTCAAATTGAAGAAAATCGCTAGAGATTAAAATTTTCGCCAAATTTTGCCAATGCGGAAAAACACTAATATTAAAAAAATTAATTTAAAATTAAAACAAAAAAAATGTTAAATTAAATTGCTTAGATACAATTATAACCGTCCATATCTCAAAAATAAAAGCGCAAAAGAAAAACTTTTTGCGCCAGAAGTTTAAAGTTTTGATTTACTCATATCACGTTTATCTCGAGAACAATTCATTGCACAGAGAGATAGAGGGCAGTATTTTTTAGACTTTTTTTTAATTTTTAGTTATTTAAATTTGGGGGATTTTTTTCATAATTTTGTTAATTTGCTATCCAATTTTTGCTAATTTTTAAAATTTTGACGATTTTGTTTTTTTTTTTTTAATTTAGGCGTTTTCTTTCATCAATTTTAAATATATATATATATATTTATTTTTTTTACAAGCGTTTTTAAATTTTAAGGAATCTTTCGATTTCGACGTTCTATTGAATTTTAACAATTTTTTTAATTTGGGCGATTTTTTAAAATTTTAACGATTTTTTAATTTTGATTTTTTTTTTTAATTTCGTACTTTTTTCTAATTTTGACGATTTTTTTAAATTTTAAAGATTTTTTAATTTTGACGTTTTTTTTTAATTTTGGCGCTTTTTCACTTTTGACACCTTTTTCACTTTTGGCGATTTTTATACACTTGATGATTTATTTTTACAAGACAGTTGCCGCGAGACGAATGAGAACCTCCTTTAATTTTTTTTTTGTTTTTGTATTGCATGTATTTTTTTATTGAATTTTTGTTCGTCTGAAACAAAACGTGTTATGGAAACTCCAACTTAATGATTTTTAACTGTCAATTTAATAAAATCGTTAAATTTACTGAAATAATATTATATAATTGTTAATTTTGTAATATTTTTTAAATCGAATATAGAAAATGGAATGTCATTCCGCAATTGCTCAATCGGATGAAAAAAAAATTGAATGACTGATTTAATTCCCAAATTTTTAAATTGAATGATTAAGAAATCGAATAAATTCCAAATGATTGAATTTAATGACTCATAAGATCGAACGAGATAAATTGATTGAATTCCTTAGAAGTAAATTTGATTGAATGAATTCCAAAAAATAAATTTTCTGCGAATTTTAAAAAAACTTGATTTTTAGGGAATTCGTTTAAAATAGAATTAAATTTTCTTTCCAAGGAACTACAGGGGACTAATATGGAATTTCAGAGATGCATCCGCCGATTTAGTGCTGCTGTTTTGATGAATTTCTTAATTCGCAAATATAACGTGAACTTTCGAGTCCGAGTATTTGAAACTTTAAAAAAATCATTAACATAATTTCTTTGATTTTTTTTTAAACACCCAGAAAACAGATTCAGATTTCGACGTTCTATTGAATTTTAACAATTTTTTTAATTTGGGCGATTTTTTAAAATTTTAACGATTTTTTAATTTTGATTTTTTTTTTTTTAATTTCGTACTTTTTTCTAATTTTGACGATTTTTTTAAATTTTAAAGATTTTTTAATTTTGACGTTTTTTTTTAATTTTGGCGCTTTTTCACTTTTGACACCTTTTTCACTTTTGGCGATTTTTATACACTTGATGATTTATTTTTACAAGACAGTTGCCGCGAGACGAATGAGAACCTCCTTTAATTTTTTTTTTGTTTTTGTATTGCATGTATTTTTTTATTGAATTTTTGTTCGTCTGAAACAAAACGTGTTATGGAAACTCCAACTTAATGATTTTTAACTGTCAATTTAATAAAATCGTTAAATTTACTGAAATAATATTATATAATTGTTAATTTTGTAATATTTTTTAAATCGAATATAGAAAATGGAATGTCATTCCGCAATTGCTCAATCGGATGAAAAAAAAATTGAATGACTGATTTAATTCCCAAATTTTTAAATTGAATGATTAAGAAATCGAATAAATTCCAAATGATTGAATTTAATGACTCATAAGATCGAACGAGATAAATTGATTGAATTCCTTAGAAGTAAATTTGATTGAATGAATTCCAAAAAATAAATTTTCTGCGAATTTTTAAAAAACTTGATTTTTAGGGAATTCGTTTAAAATAGAATTAAATTTTCTTTCCAAGGAACTACAGGGGACTAATATGGAATTTCAGAGATGCATCCGCCGATTTAGTGCTGCTGTTTTGATGAATTTCTTAATTCGCAAATATAACGTGAACTTTCGAGTCCGAGTATTTGAAACTTTAAAAAAATCATTAACATAATTTCTTTGATTTTTTTTTAAACACCCAGAAAACAGATTCAGATACTGGTAACGCAATTTGTTGTCAATCTAATCGTTTGATTGGCACAACCAAATTTTTCTGTTATAACTAACGAATTTTTATTAAGATAACCGAAATACTGTTATCACAGACGATTAACTGTCAACTGATCTTTTATTGTCGCACCCAAAAAATTCAATTACAACAACCGAATGATTTGTATTGGCTATAAATTTGGTTGCCACCACAAATCTGGTTTTTCTGTGCAGGAAATCTGATTTTCCTTGGGATTATGTTGAAAACTTCTGAATTTATTTAATTTTTTTTCTTTTCAATTTTATATTACCAAAATATATTTTACCCTAATATTTAAATTGATTTTAGTTTGTAAGTCACTCTTCATATTTGTTTTGATTGTTTTTGTTTTTTTTTTTAAAGTGTGGTTTTGCACTTCACATGGGAGATTGCTTAGTAAATATATTGGGTTTGAAAGCCAAGCTTTAAAGAAATTAGTTTAAGGTTTATTTTGTGAAGCTCTTAATATTAGCATTATTGTTTTTTTTTTTTTTTGTAAGTTTGACTCAAATACTGTATATATCGTACACCAACAACCAGAGAAAGTTGCTAATATGGACAACGACAAGTGATGGGCGAGGCAAATAAGTTGCTCGATTTATTTTGAATTAGATATTTATATTTCTTTTTTTTAAATTCTTTGTTGGTTTTTTCATTGTGTGGGTCTTTAAAAAATAAATGATCTAATACTTTTTAAATGTTGATTATTTGTAATAAAAATCAAATTGGTGGGAATTCTAAGCGGAATGTTATATAAAGAAAGTTTTAGAAAAAAAATAACTTTTTCAGAGTTGTTCAAAGTTAAGAAGAAATATAAAATACACTCACAATATTATTTCGTTAAAAACAATTTAAATAACATATTAAATAAATCGAAAATATAGTCAAACGGAGGACTACTGATTTTTCATTATATTCAGCCCATTTTGTTCTTTAATAATCGACCACTCAAAAGTCGTTTAAAATACTCGTAACCATAAATTTTTTACTGACAAAAAGTTAGAAATAACTACCTTTGTAGTTTGTTTTTCAAATTGAAAGTTTTTTTATTTGTAATTATAAAACACAAAACTACACACACAGATGTATATATTTTTATTTTATATGTGTGTATCTGTATTTGAATAATTTCTTGTAATTTTTATTGAAATAATTTTGTATATAAACAAACTATTTTGGTAAAAAAAAAGAAAAAGGAATCATATGATTTTTTTTTTAGAAACAGAAAACATAAAATTTTACATTTAACTGAAAATATCAACTCCTACTGAATGTCTGTAGATTTTTATAGTTGGTTTTTTGAATGACTGATTCAAAAAGTTAAAAAATATATTTTTATGAATTTCAATTGATTCTTCATTTAAAAACAAACTTTACGTATTATTTTTTAAATAAACTACAGTCGGTAATGGAAAATATATTGTGAGTGTATTCGTAAATTTTGCTGTTTTGGTAAACACATACGAGGGCGGATCAATAAGTCCGTGACTTTTTTAATGAAACACAGTTTTTTTTTTTGCAAAAATAAAAAAAAAATATTTTTCAACATTATCTCCTTTTAGCTCAATACACTTAGTCCAACGTTTCTCCAATTTTTGTATCCCTTCCAAAAAATAGGATTTTTCGAGGTCCATGGCATTTGTTTGATCAATAATTTCATCGTTGGAGCTAAATTTCTTACCACCGATCCATTTCTTTAGGTTTGAAAATAGGAAATAGTCACTGGGGGCTAAATCCGGAGAATATGGCGGATAAGGTACCAGTTCGTAGACTGATTCATGGAATTTTGCTATTGAGACTACACACGTCACACGATTACGTTTATGGTCAATTGGGAGCAAACGCGGCACCCATATTGCAGACGGCTTTCTTAAATCCAACTGATCATTTAAAATCGAAACCACACTGCCATATGAAATGCCTGTAGCATCAACAATCTCACGCACTTTTACTTTTCGATCGGTCAACATCATATTGTGGATTTTCGACATTTTCATGTGTATTGACCTCAATTGGCCGTCCAGAACATTCGGCATCTTCCGTTCTTGTAAGGCCACAACGAAAGTCAGTAAAACACTTTTTTACCATTGAAATCGATGGTGCATAGTATTTATCAAGCCTTTCCTTGGTTTGATTGACGGTTTTTTTCGCAAAAAAAAAATGTTTAATGAGCACTCGAAATTCAGTTTTTTCCATTTTTAAAAAAATTCACGAGGTTGTATGTTTTAAACAGCTGTTAAACGCAAAGTAAATGAAGGAACTTGCAAAAATTTGACAGTAGTCTATTTATTAACAGGTGGTGCTTGATGGGAGCAGTGTTGCATTTCATATAACTACGAGGAAAGTTCGAAAAGTCACGGACTTATTGAACCGCCTTCGTATTTTGTGTATTTTTTTTTTTTTTTCTAAGTTGTATTCGAAATGTCAAATGCATTTTCTTCATGATGTTAAACATATTTAATATATTTTGGGAAAATGAATTTTGAAAAATTTCAAATTTTTATTCATAAATATGCACCCAGAAAGCAAAAGTTGTTAGAAAAAAAAAAACATTTTATTTTGAAGAACAAAACCAGCAGAAAAAATATTATGTTATTGGCAAAAAAAGCACTTTGTGACAAATGAAATTGAAATCTCAAAATTTTAAGAAAGAGCTAAAGCTGAATACTGGAAAATCCAAAATGCAAATAAAAAAACAAAAAAAAAAACAATTATAACAGGTCAATTGAGAAGTCCCCGGCCTGACACATAGATGGCGCTACTAGACTTAAATCGATATGATTTTTAGTTAGCTGTCGGATCATTAGTTTGTGAATTATAGCATTTTAAATGAATCAACTTTTGTTATTGTGAAAAAAATGGATAAAAAGGAATTTCGCGTGTTGATAAAATATTGCTTTTTGAAGGGAAAAAATACAGTTGAAGCAAAATCTTGGCTTGATGATGTTCCGGACACTGCCCCAGGAAAATCAACCATCAAGGATTGGTATGATAAGTTTAGACTTGGTGAAATGAGCACCGAAGATGGTGAACGCAGTGGACGCCCAAAAGCAGTTGTTACGGACGAAAACATCAAAAAAAATCCACAAAATTATTTCGAATGACCGTAAATTAAAATTGAATGTAATAGCAGGTACTCTAAAGATATCAACTGAACGTGTACATCATATCATTCACGAATACTTGGGTATGGTAAAGCTCTGTGCAAAGTGGGTGCCACGCGAGCTCACTTTTGACCAAAAACAAGTCAGTGAAAACGAAGACGAAAATCCATGAAGCAAAGGATAAATCGTACTACAAAAATGTTATCGAAAAGTTGGAGGGTCGCTAAAATCACCCTTGAAGGGAACTATGTTGAATAAAAAAAAAGAATTTTGCCAAAAAAATGTCTTTTAGTATGGTAGGCCGGGGACTTTTTCAGTCGACCTGTTAAGTAAAAAAAAATAACAAAAATATGGACAAATTTCAAAATTTATTACTAGAAATTGACAATTTCGGCTCTCAAAAGATTCTGTTTAAAACTCACAAATAATCTGTTCACAATCGATGACTCTCCAATAAATGTCTTTTAAATGTTGTACCAGCTGTCTTAATTAAAATTTAAGGAGCCTTAGAAATGTTAAGAACATTTCTAGTTTCAGATATTTCAAATAAATTTAAAAAAAATATGTCAAAATCCATTAAAATTTTGTTTTAACATCATACTCACCTTTAAAATTTACCATCATCATCATCAAGAGGTAGTTGTAGAGCTACTACCAGTAGAGTTATTCATATAAAGATAAACAATTAAAGATTTATCATACGTTCGTTTATTCGTTCATTCCTTTTTTTTTTTTTGTCTTTCTAATGGTTTTTTTCAATTCTTTTAAAATGTAAATAAAACTTGAAACAACTTCATTTGTGAATGAAGAACAAATAAAATTCCATTTCATGTTGTATAGAAATGAAATTGAAATTGAAAACAAGAAAATTACAGACATGCATGCCACTGGCATTTCAAAATATACAGATGTATTATGGGGGGATAGTTGGCGCACTACATACTCACATACATACACACACATACACATATTTGTATATGGACTACAATGGCATGCTATGAATGTACCACAATCATGGTGATGATAATGATGATGATGGTGAACGCATCATTTTGTGGCTAAAAACTCATTACCAAGTGCAACCACAAATCATGCATTTAACGCCTTCATAGTGTGGCATTAAAAACGCCTGCTAAAACCAAATAAAACGCACATAATAATAAATACCCAAAGGCTTCTCATCTCATCTAAAGAGCTGTAAAACAACAAGTGGACTCTTTTTTTTCAATACAGTATTTCAGTTTTTTTTCCTCAGCTTTTTTAAGAGTTATCAAACTACGTCAACACATTACGTGAGCTTAAAGATCAACACTAACCACAAGATATACCAAATACACAAGGAGATTCTATTTGAGGATTCCCCCCGATATTTCGATGATAATGGGGACACAATTTAAAAAGGTTTCGCTATGTAAGATATCGGTCTATATTAAAATGTAGGGTGTAAAAATTACATTCAAAGTTGTTAGAAAGTTTTTTATTTGAAAAAAACTTTTTAATCATTTGAATATTCCTTTTATTTGATACCTTTGCAACAATAAACACTTAAAATAAGGTAATTTTTAATCCCACTTTTTAACCATTAAATGTAAGATCACCTATTCAAACTATATTCATTCGATCACATATACAAATTTCATTCTTATCGGAATGAATTACACCACATACCTTCCTTGTAGGTAAAACCCACACCACCTTAACTCAGAAAATATCGAAATGTTATAAAGATGTTAGTGAAATGGTACTTAAATCTTAATCATCATCAAAAGTAGCAGCACTAAAAATAAAAAGATCATTTCAAAACTTAATAAACAGATCTTTGCTTTGGTAGGTAACAAGTGCTAAGGAAGATGACCATTTAACCCATTTTGTGCGAAATGTGAAATCTCTTTAAACACATTTAAGTAGGTCGCCAATCGCAATTCAATGTGGTTCCCCGAAGATTTGATAAAGAGTTTTACCTCGCTTTAGAAAATCAAACTTTACTCAAGTAAGAGTATTGTATTTTTTACGTTAAACCAACACTCAAGGGATGCTCTCTATAAATGCAGTACATTGTGTTAATATCAGGAAAATAGATTATGAGGAGGAAAAAGGAAATAGTGATTGTGGACATTATGTATATATATGTTCCCGTCGTTCTAATAAGGAGCATAGGACCTCAACATAATCTTTTCATTTTGGATATGTTTTTTAATCCATTCTAGCTAGTTTGCATATTTGACGCTTCGATTTCAATTTGTCTTCGCCATGTATGAGCTGCTCGACCTCTGCTACGACTGCCTTGAGGATTCCACTCGATCTGTGACCGGTTTGTGTATGGTGTAACCAAACCAGTTCTATTTTCGCCTTTGTTTTTCAATAGTTATGGGGGACTGCTTGATATGTATTGTGGCCAAAAGACTCGTTTTATTCTTCCAAGACACTTGTTTATAAAAACTTGCAGGGCATGCATATTACTAGGGGCCGCATTCCCTCCGTGTAATAATGTAGATCGGAAACTGGAGTTGAAGATATTTATTTTAACACGGCGAGAGAAAGTTGAAGAGTTCGAAATATTATTAAGTTGGCCGTAGGCTTGAGTCGCCTGTTTCATTCGATTGGCAATATCTGTAGCCGAACCGCCTGATGTTGTGATGTCATAAACGGAATCCAACTCCATTTACGTACCGTTTTCTGGATCCGTATACAGACCAAAAACGGATTTTAAGGAACATCGAAACTGATTCGAATCCGTTTAAAAACCGTCAATGACGGACCGTTTACGGACCGGATATATCGGTTGAAAAACAGAGGAGTTGTCCGTTAAAAGTCCGTCAATGAGGGACCGTTTACGGACCGGATATATCGGATTAAAAACGGATTTGTCCGTTGAAAGTCCGTCAATGGCGGACCGTTTACGGATCCGTATTCCTACCGTTTTTTCAACAAAAAACGGTTTTATGTAAATGCCTAAATTTTTTAATTTTGAATAACAAATTATAGTTTTTTATACCCTTCACCATAGGTGGAAGGGTATATATAAGTTTGTCATTCCGTTTGTAATTTCTACAATATTGATCTTAGACCCTATAAAGTATATATATTCTGGGTCCATATGAAGAGCGAAGTTGATTTAACGATGTCCGTCTGTCCGTCTGTCCGTCTGTCCGTCTGTGTGTTGAAATGGGTTTTCCGAAGAACCCAGACATGATGAGGACTTGATTCTTTTTTATTTCTGTTACATGTGATCCATTTCTGTTTGCTATTAAAAATCAGACAGATCGGTTAATAAATGGCTGAGATATTAGCAAAAAACCAGGACTACCTCTAATTTTTCCAGTAAAATCCCTTTGTTTAATAAGAGTGTGAAGATAAATACGTAGGTTAAATACGTTTCACAACTATTGTGAATGATATAAATAAAAAATAAATAGTAGTGTCGCCAACTTTTTTTTTGCCTAGAAAATGCCAAATTTGACAAGAAAAGCGCTGAAACATATGGAAAAATATAAATTTGAGATTTTACATGACAAATTATTTTGGATTAAAATTTTTGGACATTTAAGAAAAAATAAATGGGGATACCGCTTGTTTGTGGAGAGCTATGAGGTAGTAGATTCCAACGATGTATTCATCTCCTTCAGAATACCATGGTGAAGGGTATATAAGATTCGGCATAGCCGAATTTAGCCGCTCTTACTTGTTTTTTCTTTAAATTTATTTATATAGATATGCAATAAAATAAAATAACAAAATCAAATTTTTACAAATTTAATTAAATGAAATTTTCATCTCCAGCATAACTTGCATTTCTATCCATCACTGCGGTTATGGCCTATTGAATATCATGGAAAAATAAAACAAAAAGTTAATTTTGGTTTAATTAGTGGCTTACTAAGCACCAGAGATAAAAGAACAATCAAAATAATGGACTGTATCTGGTGGAAGTGCGCTAAAGAAGGCAAAGACAATTCAATCGGCTGGTTAGGGTTTGGCAACGGTTTTCTGGGATTACAAAAAATAGAACAATAAATTCAGAATATTATTGTAACATTTTGGATAATTGATCCATATAATATGAAAATTCGAGAAAAACGATCTGGTTTACAACACAAAAAAATATTTTTTTATCAAGACAACGCACCAGCACCCAAGAGCGTTTCTTAGAATGGAAAAAAATCAACGAATTGAAGTACGAGGTGCTTGACCACCTACCTTATTTTCCAAATTTAGCTCCCGGTTACTTCTACCTGTTCCAAAATATGGCAAGTGTTTTAACTCGAATGGAGATGCAAAGCAGCTGTAAACAATTATTTTGCAGAGCTTTAGGAAAATTCTTTCAATTAAGGGATAAAATTGCTAGAAAATCGTTGGACTAAGTGTCTTGAAGTTTCAGATAATTATAATGAAAAATAAAAATAATTTTAAGAATCTACTTCTAATTTTTATTTTTAGGCCCATAACATTTCTAACTGCCATCGTATAGAGCGCTCATTACCGACAATAAAACCAATAAATTTTGATACAAATGTGTCATGCTAAACACGATCAAATGCCTTAGAAATATCTAGAGCAATTATTTATCCGAAAGAGACGCTAACATGTCACGACTTCTACACTGACCAAAAAAAAGTCTATAATGACAACTGAAAATTTTGCTGTTATTACGGGAAATTTCGCTAATTTGAGCCCAGCGGTATTTTTTTGCTAATCTTAGCAACACAATGAAATTTGTAGAAAAAATTAGCTGCCGCTACTTAATATTAGTAACCTTTTTGTAAAGTGGAATTTAAAATCTGTTTGCTAAAATCAGCAAAAAAAAATTACTAAATATTTTTAATATTAGTAGAAAATTTAAAATTTCTTTTTTATCAAGCATGAAAATTTTTTTATTTTATTTATTTTTTTCAAAACAAATTTATCATTTTGTTTTAATTTGGTAATTTCTGTTTTGAAAATATTTTAGTAAATTTTAATTGTTTTTAGGGCTGATTTTTAGAACCAAAAGAATCTTTTTAGTGCTAAGTATTTTAAGAGGATGTCCTATTTTTAGACATAAGTCGGTATCTTCACTTCCGATCCCTTTTTTTTAATCTTTGTAACATTTAAGTTTGTATGTATAAGTTTTAATTATTAGAAATAACATTTTCTTTAATATCCACTTTTTTAAAATTAGTATTTTTTTGCCAATTTTAGCAAATTGTTTTTTAAAAATTTGTAAAATGATTTTTGAAATCAGCAACAAAAATTTGTGAATTTGTAAAATGTAAATAGCAAAAAGATTTGCTATATAATAATTATTTTACTAAAAATCAGTACAAAAATACTAAAGTGGGATTGAAAACCGTTTACAAATTTTTCTACTAACTTTTTTTCTGAGTGTATACAAGCCATACGTCCGATTGCTAGTGAATTCGCCTCTAGATATTTAACAAGACCTTTAATAATACATTTGAGGGATTGGTTTTTTGACATTGACAAACATCCAGCATAAGGGAAAGACTCATAGAAGATTTTGTCAATAAAGGTGTAATATTTAGTCGGCTACTTCCTCCGAACTTTAAGATTTTCTTTTCTGGGGTTGTTCCCATTTCGATTTTGGTATTTAAAGGTTTGCTGTATAGTGGGCTTTTCAATCATAACTCCAATAGAGACTGTCATAAATCGGATATTAGCCGGTAATGTCCAGTCAAGACCTACGTTCTGATTTTTTTTTTTCCAAACACAACGTTTGTGTTCTTAAAGGGTTAAAAATAACCAAACACGAAGAACATTTCGCACAATTACACAAGAATTTTAAAATAAATACTACAGACAACTAATGGAATTGCTGGAAACCAAATGAAATCAAAAAAAACCCAAAGGAATGAAATATTTTTTTCTTTTGATTCTCCAGCTTCTTTAAGTAAAACGACACTTCTTACACTTATACTTTCAAACTAAATATGAGGATCATTACATTAACTCCAAAGCAATAAATGGAAGGCGTGTAGAACGCCTGCTGGGCAAAATGCCAAATGATCAGTTCAATAAAAAAATGTTGTAAAAAAACAAACAAACAAACCATACTCCAACACCATCTTCATCATTATCATCACCATCGTCACCTTCACTATCACAACAAACAAACCTTTAACATGTGGCGCTTTCATGTCATAATGAGTTTTGAAGATAATGATTACATCCAAAGATCTGCATTTTCATCACTTATCGCCAACACTAAATAATTTGATTTTTATAGCCTCAAGATGTGATCATCTTAAGCTATTTAGATGCGATTCTTTGCACAGAAAAAAAACAACTACCGGCAAAATGAAGAAAAAACTATTTAAAAACACAAAGATTGTGAAGATCAACAGAACAGAAATTTGCATGCAACACTCCACAGACAGAAGAGAACAGAACAGAACAAAAAAACGTAGCAACATGAATGAATATTTTTTTAGATCGTAACTGCAATGACAACTCTTTCAATTAAAAACATTTTTATAGAATCACACGTACCAATATGGGTATTGTCACACTTAAAAGTTGTTTGGTTTTTCTTTTCAAGTTTTCTTTAGCAAACACTAAGGACATGCTAACAAAAACTAGACTTAAAAAAAACGTGGGGTAATTTTTAAGTTTTCTGCAAATATTTATACAGTTTTAACTTTTACAGTTACACAGTAAAGATATCTCTGAAATTTTTGCATTTAAAAATTTTATTGAACAACAAAGTCACAGTCAAAAAGTGATGTCTACTAGTTTTAATATTGATCAATTTTTTAATTGAATTAATTACAAAATTAATTCATTATATGTAGCTTTGTTATGCACAACAACTTTTAGTTGTAGGTATTTAAGATATATTTTGTTTTACTCCCACGTATTATTTAACAAGTATTAAGAAGTTAAATTAAGATGGTCAGCTTTAAGTGTTATGATCTTCTGCAATTCTCTTAATAATCTTAGAATTTCATAATAGTGCTGTCATAAAATTGTGCAAATCGTAAAATATACGATAAAATTATCTCATTATTACTAACTTCGTAATTTCTGCAAATTCAAAAGATTTCTTTCGCACCTTTTGATTGTAGCAATTTGAAAACTTCATAACATTTATTTGATTTTTATTGTTGATTTTTGTAGTTAAAATTCCGTTGGTTTTTTATACATTATCTACAGAAAATTAAATTTTTAATAAAACTATAAAGAAAAAAACTGCTACAAATCTATCATTGTAACATGCAAACCAAATTTAAGTTAATTCGGACATAATTAATTTATAGTTCCATTTTCTCGAAGCACCGCCAATAATTAAAAACTTCTGAGCAGTTCTTATATATTTACCTAACAAGATTCTAAGCCAAAACCCGGAATAAATTTTGTTAAATTGACTAAATATTTCTGTTGAGGCAACACATTGTTTTTAGTATAGCAGCGACATCTATAAGGTACCACGACACATATCGCTACTACAGAAAATTACAATGGGCGTAGATCTGGCAAATTGTACAGGTTGGTTGAAAAGTTCCTGCGCTCACCAAGAGATGACACTGCTAGCTCCAAACTTTTTTTTTTCTCAAGTTGGTATAACTGTCCTGAGAACACATGCAAAGTTGCAAGTCATTCTGTCAATTCTTTCTTTGTTTACAAGCCGTTTGAAGTTGACGTGTCATTGATTTTTTTAATACGAAAAAAATGAATATCGTGCAGTCATTAGATTCTTTGTTTTGAAGGGTTTAAAAGCAAAGAAAATTTATGAATAATTCTAAGAAGTGTATAAGGAGTCCTCACCTTCAAAACGCACCGTTGAATTTTGGGCTGGTGAATTTAAACGTGGTCGTACCATCCTTAAAGACGATCCACGCGAAGGACGACCAAAAACTACAACCACAGCAGAAATCATTGAGCAGGTACATAATATGGTTAGTGAAGATCCAAGTTAGACTAAGCATGAAATTGCTAATGCCATAGGCATCTCAGACGAACGAGTACTCCATATTTTACATGAAGAATTACGTATGAAAAAACTGTTTGGAAAGTTAGTGCCGCACACATTAACAATTCAACAAAAACTGGATCGAAAACAAATTTTTCAGCGTAATTTGAAGCGTTTTAAGCCGAATAAAACCGACTTCTTGCGTCGTTTTATAACTATGGATCTAACACCATGATCCTAAATTGAAAAAAGAACGTTTACAGTGGACTGAAGCTGGTTGTCCAGCTCCAAAGCAGGTGAAGTCACAACGATCAGCAAAGAAGGTTATGGCATCAGTTTTTTGGGATGCAAAAGGAATTTTGTTGATTGATTATCTTCAGAAAGGTAAAACAATTAACTCTGAATATTATTGCAGTCTTTTGGATCAGCTGGATGAAAAAAAAAAGAAAAGACCTGGTTTAGAGAAGAAAAAAAATCATTTTTCATCAAGACAATGCACCTGCTCACAAAAGTGTTTTGACGATGGCTAAATTCAAGGAATTAAAGTACGAATTGCTTGAACATCCACCGTATTCACCAGATTTGGCTCCCAGTGACTATTATCTCTTCACAAATCTCAAACAATTCCTTCGTGGAAAGCATTTTTCGTCGAATGAAGAGGCCATAGCAGCCGTAGACGGTAATTTTGCAGAGCTTCCGGACAACCGTTATAAGGATGGGATAAAATTATTGGAAGATCATTGGAACAATTGTATTGAGCTTCTAGGAGATTATATTGAATAAAAAAATATATTTCGTAACAACAACAGTATTCTTACATTTCGAGCGCAGAAACTTTTTAACCAACCTGTAATAAGATATTTAAAAAAACAGTACTCCCAAAGAACTTACCCGGGCAGAAATTACCAAGCGTACAAAAAAAAAAAAATAGTATTGCCAAAAATAGTATTCAAAAACCCGCTTTGTAAAAAATAACCAAATCATACACTTAAATTGGTTGTAAGTTAAAATAACAGAAAATACTATTTAAAAGAAATGATATTTTATTAAAAAACCGATCTACTTACTTTTCATTTAAATCAAATGGTTTTTGATATTTACCTTTAAATGTTGTTTAAACAACTGGCACATCAGTGAAAAAAAAAAAACAAATGATTTATTAGTTAAAAATAAATTTTAAAATTTGACCTACCAATTCTGTAAAAAATAACTGATTTATTAATTTATTTAAAAATGTGTCGGTTTTTGGTATTTTCGTTTGTTTCTTAATCTATAAAATGTATACTCACACAGTCTATAAACACATTTAGTGTGAATGGTCTTATGTGTGTATGTGTTTATAAAGTTCTTGTAATTCGAGTTGAAATAATTTTGTATATAAACAATTTAAATAAAAAAAACCAAAATTAGAATTTTTTTAATATTTTTTTGATTGTAATAACTGTATCGGAAAGATATACTAAGCCACAAATTTCCGTTTTGTGGATAAATGTTTATTAAATTTTGCACAAATGCAAAAAAAAATAAATGGAACTGAAAAAAATCAGTAAATGTCAGCAAATCATTTTGAACAAATGTATTAAAAAGTTAAAATAAATATTTCTTTGACAAATAATTCCTTTAATTTTAACTGAACTAAAAACTTTTTTATCAAACTTCAAACAATAAACTACATAATATTCTGAGTGTATTCAAGTGAAAATTTTTAAAAGGAAATATTTTTAAATTTCAAGGAATTTTTATATATATAAAATTTTTTTCAGAAATTTATAAAAAAAAAAATTAAATTAAAAATTAGTCAAGATCTATGACATTGCTGAAGCTTAAAATCATGGTTGGTAATCGAAACAATGCGGTAAGCATAAGGGTATTTAAGATTATTTTGGTTATGATATTCTAAGGGTATGAAGGTAGTTCGAAATGTAAAAAGTAAGAGTTATATTTTTGAAATTTTGTTTGTTTTTCAATATAATCTTCTGAAACTTTAATACACTTAGTCCAACGATTTTCTATTAATTATATCCCTGGATTAAAATAATTTTGCTGAAGCTCTGCAAAATAATCGTTTACAGCTGCAATCGCATTTTCATTCGAGGTAAAATGGTTGTCAGCCTGGAAGTTTTTTAGATTTAGGAATAGGTAAAACTTACAGGGAGCTATATCAGAAGGATAAGGCAAGTGATCAAGCAATTCGTACTTTAATTCGATGAATTTTGCGAATTTCAAAACACTTCTGTGTGTTTTGGTGCGTTGTCTTGATGAAAAAAAATGTTTTGTGCTGTTATCCGGTCGTTTTCTCGAATTTTCACATTCACTTGATCCAAAAGGTTACAATAATATTTTAAATTTATTTTATTTGAAGACAGTCGATCAATAAAATACTTTTGGAATTCCAGAAAAGCTTACCATCCGACCGAATTGTTTTTGCCTTCTTTGTCGCACTTCCACCAGCCTCAGTTCATTGATTTGATTGTGGCTTTGTCTCTGATGTGCAGTGATGAACTCATGTTTCATTAACATGTATGAAATGACGCTTAAAAACCATTATATTTCACTTGAATCGATCCAAAGAAGCTTAAGAAATTTTCATTCGAATGTGTTTTTGATACAAATGCGGCATACATCTTGTAGCAAACATTTTCATGTGTAGTTCTTGATGTAAATTGAAATTGGACTCGATCTTTTGCGATGTCTTTGGTATTACCAATTTTAAACACTTTCACTCGTCGATCGTCTAATACCATATCATGTAAAGGGTGTTTTTATAGAGTGACACAAGTATAAATCATAATAAAAAAGAGAAATATATTTTTAATACCAATGAAACGGGCTTTATTGGAAAGAAAATTTTATGAAATTAATGTTTAAATATGATTTCTGCCATGTGGACACACAACTGGCGCGTAGAAGGCGCAATCTGGAACAGCAATTTTCAACAACTTTTCGCAGCATTTGCGGCCATATTTCGCCGATTACTCTTCGAATGTTGATTTCCAGGTGTTCAATTGTTTGTGGTTTATCGTCATAGACAAGTGACTTAACATAAGTAAGTCAATTGTAGCACCCGCTATGTGGCATGTGGCTCCGTCCTGCTGGAACCACATTTCAGCAAGATTAATGCCACGTAATTGAGGTACAAAAAAAATTTCAAATCATGTTCCTAAACCGTTCACCATTGACCGTAACATTCTCACCATCATCGTTTTTGAAGACATATGGGCCAATGACTCCGCCAGCCAATAAAGCGAATCAACCAGTAATTTTTTGCGGATGTAATGGTATTTAGACAAAAGCTTGTGGATGCTCTTCACTCAAAATGCGACAATTCTGCTTATTTACGTACCCATTCAACCACAAATGGGCTTCATCGGAAAAACAAAATTTTTGTTTGGAAATACAAAATCAATATCAATTTGTGCTTTAGCCCATTGCACGATGAGTTTAACGAATAGAACAATTATTTTAATTAAAAATTTCAACAATTTGCACGCGTTACTCTGGTGTATGTCGATTCATAATGATATTTTAAAGCAAACTAAACAAAAAGCAACTATCAGCTGTTAAATAGGTTGTCAAATAAAGCAGTGATGCCAACTCAAAGTTGTGACACTCTAAAACAACACGCTTTACTTTAGCTATGATTTCTGTTTCTTCGACGCTGAGTTTCTGACCACGTTTAGGAACCCATTTTTTACTGTTGCATATGAGAGAGCACTTGCACCTTACACATTCACATATCATTTTAAAGTTATTGTTCCGACAAACCTTTCTTATGCAGATATTTAATAACACCACGAATTTTTAAATTACCCATTATAAAAAGTCTCTTGAACAGCTGTTATGAATGAGTTGCCAGATCGAAATGAAATTGAGCTTGTGTTTATATGACGAATGGAAATTTCCAATACACCCAACTTTTTTCTGTTTCTACGGCCATCTCGGTGTCAAGCTAAGGACATTTAGAACGTTCCTCGTAACGCTATATCGTTTATTTCTTTATTAGTATTTTAACGATATCTGTAATTCGGTTATTTCGGTATTATAAGATTAACGTTATTTTATTTCTTTCTTCGAGGGCGGCTCAATAAGTCAGTGACTTTTTGAACTTCTCTCGAAGTTATATGAAATGCAACACTGCTCCCATCAAGTACCACCTGTTAATAGACTACTGTCAAATTTTGAGCAAGTTCCGCCATTTACTTTGCGTTTAACAGCTGTTCAAAACATACAACCTCGTGGATTTTTTTAAAAATGCAAAAAAATGAATTTCGAGTGCTCATTAAACATTATTTTTTGCAAAAAAAAAACCGTCAATCAAACCAAGGAATTTCAATGGTAAAAAAGTGGTTTACTGACTTTCGTTGTGGTCGCACAAGTATAAATGACGCTGAACGTTCTGGACGGCCAATTGAGGTCAATACACCCGAAAATATCGAAAAAAAATCCACGATATGGTGTTGCCCGATCGAAGAGTAAAAGTGCGTAAGATTTTTGATCCCATAGCCATTTCATATGGCAGTGTGGTTTCGATTTTAAATGATCAGTTGGAATTAAGAAAGCAGTCTGCAAGATGGGTGCCGCGTTTGCTCTCAATTTACCATAAACGTAAACGTGTGACAACTTCGCAATTCGAATGAGTTTTTGCGGCGTTTTGTAACTGTGTTTTTCCGGGTCAACCGGCTTCGAAGAAGGCCAAGGTAAGTTTGTCGGCCAAAAAGTTGATGGCAACAGTTTTTTGGGATGCAAGCAGGATAATCCACGTCATTTACCTTTAAAAAGAAAAACCAATAAACGGCGAAAAATATGGCAACTTATTGGACCGATTTAACGAGGATTTAAAAAAAAGACGACCCCATATGGCCAAGAAAAAAGTTTTTTTTTTCATCAAGATGTCAAAATTCTATGAATTGGGCTACAAATTGTCCCCTCATTCGTCTTATTCTCCGGATTTAGCCCCCAGTGACTATTTCCTATTTGCAAACCTAAAAAAATGGCTCGATGGAAAAAGATTTAGCTCCAAAGATGAAATTATTGATCAAACAAATGCCTATTTTATGGACCTCGAAAAATCCAATTTTTTTGGAAGGGATACAAAAGTTGGAGAAACGTTTGACTAAGTGTTTTGAGCTAAAAGGAAATTATGTTGAAAAATATTTTTTTTTTTTTTTTTGCAAAAAAAAACTGTGTTTCATTCAAAAAGTCACAGGTCAATCCGCCCTCGTGTATCAGTATTTTAATAATAACGGTATTTTAAGAATAATGGTACTTTGGTAATGGTATATTAAGTGCAACGGTAGTCAGCTTAAAAAGTTTTAAATCCATAACACTATTTTAGAGGTATTGCCTGCCAACCCTGCTTTAAAAAAACAACATGTCGTGGAATATAAAAACATTTTAATTTTTTTATAATTTTAGTGGTAACTATTTACACAAATGCCTAAAATGAAATTAACTTCAAGTAGAGCTCTCTGATTTTCTCTCATATCTAAAATCCCAGAATTCTTTAAGATAATTTGTAATATTTTAAATAATTCGATATCTTTAATTGAATCATTTTAGAGCGCCCCGGTAGGCTAGTTGGTAGCGTGCTAGCTTATCAGTGCGGGGGTCGTAGGTTCGATTCCCACCAGAGGCTCTGGTCTGTTTTCGCTACAACGAGCTGAAAGCCTTCGTTGCTAGTGCTGGGTTAGGGTATTAATATATAATTTGTAATTATACACTCAGAATATTATGTAGTTAACTGTTTGTAGTTTAATAAAAAAGTTTTCCGTTTCATTTAAAAATAAAGGAATATACATTTATTTTTCAAAGAAATATCTATATTAACTTTTTTATACATTTTTTCGAAATAATTTACTATCATTTACCATTTTTTTCAGTTTCATTTATTTTTTTCATTTGTTTGAAATTTAATAAAAATTTACCCACAAAACGGAAACTTATGGTTTATTTGTGTCCGTAACAGTTATTACAAATTTAAATTTTGTTTGCTGTCTGTTTCAAAAAAAAATATTAAAAAAATTTCAATTTGTTTTTTTATTTAAATTGGTTGTATATATACAATACAAATTGCAAGAACTTCATAAACACACATACATACACAAAAACATTCACACAAAAAGTGTTTATAGCTTCATATGCATACATACATTTTGTATTATACGAGTATATTAAAAAAAAAAACAAAAAGTACAAAAACGGAAATAATTTCAAATAAATGAAAAAAACAGTTATTTTTTAAGGATTGGTAGGTAAAATTTTGACATTTATTTTAACTGATTATATCATTTGTTTCTTACGGATGTGTCAGTTGATTAATCAACATTTAAAAATAAATAACAAATGGCATTTAATTTAAATGAAAATTAAGTAGACCGGTTTTTAAATGAAATATCATTTATTTTAAAGGATATTTTCAGTTATTTTAACTTACAAACTTTTTTAAGTGTATGTTTAATAAAATAAAAAAATAAATTGAATCATTTGATTGGTCACAAATTTGCTTTTATGTGAAATGGAATTAATTTAACAACATAAACGCCGTACTTACAAAAAAATAATCATTATCAGCAGCAGCAGCAAAAAGTCAGTTAAATAAAGTACAAAACATACCACCTTCCAAATAAGAAAATTTCAATAAATTTTCTTTTTGTTACCATAAATTTGTATAATGGGCCATAATCAATATTTACTTCTTACAACCAGAACATGTTCTTGTTTTTGTTGTCTTTTGTTTGTTGTAGTTCACTTTTATTTTTTTTTTAATGAAAACAAAAAATCTTACAACCTGCGTATTTGTTAACCAATTCGCAAACAACACATGTTTTAATAACAGCAAGAGTATATATTAGGGTGGCACTGTAATTGCAATTCAGTTTTAAGGGATTTACAAATTAAATTTGGACTTTAAAAACATCTTTAGTTCATGTTTTTAAATGTAATCTGAATTTGTTAGTGTAATAACCTTCACATATATGAGCGGCCCTAATTTCTTTCATATAAAATGATCATGAGCTGTAAAAAACCACTGAAACCAAAACAAATCTTTTTTTTTTTTTTTTGTTGTTCAAATATAATTTAACTGCAAAAAATTCTTCTTGCATTACTACAAACACGATTTTCACAAATGTTGGCAATTATTTATTAACCAATGATCTGAAGTACTAACCAAAAACTAAAAATAAAGAAAACACTAAAATCGAAAATATATTGTGTCGAATTGAGGGAATCCTTTTGTAGATTTATTTACTAGGTTGATGTCATTTGTTTAAGATTTCTTTTTCTCAGTCCCATTTAAACTTACTAAATGAACGAGCAGGAGATGGAGATGATGATGATGACGACGACGACGATGATGATGATTATGGGATGGTGTGGTTTTTTTTTTGTCTTATTTTTATTAAAACAATTGAGCAGTAAATATTGAGATTTATGAGCCATGTTTAAACATTTGATGTAACCCAACTTAACCAAGTGTTAAGCAATAATTCTTTAACAAAACACAAGAACAACACAAAAAAATTGTAGTTTAAATTTGTATCCGTTGGAACATAAAGAAATGAGAGATTTATAAAGGATGTCTTCCTTACTATTTTTGTTTTTCAATTTTAGCAGAAGGTGGTGAATAAACAAATGTTTAACATAATTCTAGTAACAATATAAAAGATATATGGATAAGATTATTTACTTGATTAAGTAGATCTAGTCTTTGATATGGAATTTTGCAAACCTGTTCCAAGACTTTCTATCAATGATTTTTATTTATTTAAAATTACTTTTTCTAAGAGCCTTCTGATTCATTTAAAATCTGATAAAAAGTATTCTATTAAAATGCAGATACTAAGCTTTTGACAACTTTTCAAAAAATAATCATACATCGATTTCAAAATTATGCAAAAAATGGTCACATATAATATGTGTTATTCTTACTTTAAAATAATGTAATAGACATCAATAAATAAATTTACGATATTTCGTAAAATGTCCAAAAGTGATAAATACCAAGTAAAAAATCATTAATACTTAGAATTTATCACATATAAAATTTACGATATTGTGAAAAAAATTTACGATATTTCACAAATATTTTTTAGAAAAATAATAAAGATTAAAAAGAAAATTTTTATATTACCAGGAACACACTGAAAAATAAAAATTTACTGCTCTTAATACAAAAATGATAAATAAAAACTATACAACAAAATTTACGATATTACAAACAAAAATACGATATAAAAAAACTCACGAATAGTAAAGGAAAATATTGTATAAATAATATTTCTAAATTATTTAAAATTTAAAATATATTTTCCATTATATTAAGCTGTTGCAAAGAATTAACGATATTACCAGAAACACACAGAAAAAAATTTCATTGAAATACATATTGTTTTATTTATCTATTAAGCCAGAAAAGCTGTATTTAAATATTAACTATTTTAGACAAAAACTTGCGATATTTAAGAAAACTATACTTTATTAGGAATAAAATTACGATATTGGAGAAACTTCGTAGAAAATCGTATACTAAAATAATTACAAATTACAAAAATAACATTGCCATAAATATTCTAAATATTTCATAAAATTGCAGTAACACAAAGGATAGGAATCAAACGAAATAAACTTGTTTAGGAAATATCATAAAGATATAAAACGATACACACGCAAATATGGTTCAATATTCATGACAAATGGAATAACCTAATTTACGATATGACAAAAACACACGAAATGAAATATTAAATATAAATATTATATGACAAAAAAATACTCGGGATTAAATATCAAATATAATTGTTCACGAATTACATCATATATCCACTAAGTTAAAAAATCTGATTTACAAATATACGATATTACGCAAAATTTATTGATATTACAAAAAACTCACAAAATAAGTTTAAGCAAATAAATTAAACCATTAGCATATTTAGTAATTTATTAACCGATTGCAAAAAATTGAACTACAAAATTTACGATATCGCAAAAAAAACACATTTCATAAATTTGCTAAAATGCACCCATTTTGTTGTTTTATAATAATTAAAATACTTGTTTAAGCCAACTAGGAAATACGTTATACGATGATATACAAAATTTACGATAATAAAAATAATATACGATATCAAAAAACACTAACGAAAACATAAAATATTTCAGCAATGATAAAACAAACAAATTGATATATCAACTATAATAATCAAATATTGCTTTACAAAATATACGATATTGACAAAAAATATTTTAAATATTTCAAATATATTTTTAAAACGACTGAAAATACATTAATATAACACAGAGAATGAAAATAAATTATCTTTTCAAATAAAAAAACACAAATCCGAAATGAATAAAAAACTTGCGATTTAAAAAAAAACCCTCAAATCTGCTTAGAAAATTGAATAACAATAATTACGATATTGGAAAAAAATATACGGAAATGAAAAATATTAAATAAAATTGTATAGAAGTTATTTTATATATTCATTAAGTGGAAATTTTCATTAGACAACAAATTTACGATATTACAAAAGAGTCGCAAAAAACCTAAGACAATTTCAAAAAGTTTTATAATGTTCAAAATTACATTAGCTTAAAAAATTGAAAAAAAACAATCCCCAAAAAAACTTACGATATTAAAAAGAAACGCGAGCAATGCAATAAAAAAATTTTATATTAACCTATTCTTAACAGCGGCTACAAATATACACTCAAACATGTTTTAAAAAATTTACGATATTGCAAAAAATTTACGTTATTGCAAACAAATTACGATAATACAAAAATAATTAAAAAAAATTTACAATATTACAAAAAAATATGTTTTCAACATATTTTTTTATTAGTATTATATGTTGATTCCAGTAAATTTTATTAGATAAAAAATTTACGATATTGTAAACAAACATTTTACAGGGATCAAAGATTTACATACCATTTCAAAAACTCAAGTTTTTCATTTCTTAACTTAGCTCAATCCATTTATAAAATTGTTTCCTCCGTTTCAATTCTTAATTTTATAAAAGTTTAAACACTTTGTATAACATTTCAAAAAAAAAATATATATATATTTTTTCGCCAACATAAAAGCTGTACAAACATGAAAAAATTCACATAAATTTAATAAATTTTTAGTCTTATTTCTTTCAATTTTATGGGTGTGTTATACTAACGGTTTTCATTGTTTGTTTGCTGTGTTAACTTCTTTTCTTAAATGTTTTTAACTGATTTATTTATTTTTTATTTGTTTAACAATAAAAAAAATCTATTTATTTAACAACAACAACAACAAAAACTGTAAATTTCTTTTATAACCGTCGTTGGACGTTTCTACCTTAGTTTTCTCATTTCAAACAAATAACAATTCATCAGCAAATTTGTTTGCCTTGGTGACCCACTAAAGACCATAATTCAAATGGAAATGACATGTGACTACTACCAATGAAATGAAATCAAATCAAGCACCTTTAGCCGTATACATATGTTGGTTAAGAAAACTGTTTAAGCATGCGTACTTTAAAATCTTTAAAAAAATATATATAAATATAACAAAAACAAAGGAATATAAACGCCTTCAGTGGTAAACAACGCGCTGTGATATAAGAAATGTTTCAACAAACTTAAAATCAACTAAACCGAACATTTAATTAACTACCTATCACCTTTTGTAGTAGACAAATATTACGGATTGTAATTTTTAATTCCCTCGTGACTCGTAATACGACAAATATTTTTCTATTAATTGATAATCAATTAAAAAGAGGACTTTGTACTTTTTGTTTAAAACAATTGTATTTTGTCGTTTATTTTAATGCTTAAAAAAATTAACTGGAAAATCGATAAAAAAAAATAATTTATTTTTCATTTATTTTAATACTCAAATATACTAAAATAACCGTTTGTTTAAAAAAAAAATATATATTTGAACTGAATGTTTTTTTGTTTATTAAATGACTGCTAGAAAATATTAAAAAAACATAAATTTCTTTAAATTTATTTTCTTTTATTTGATCTTGAATATTATATTATCAAATTCTTTTAAATTGAGCTTGAGATCTTTTTATAAAAATAAAAATAATAGTTAATAACCATTATTATTTTTATAAAAAATATCTCATGTTCAATTTAAAAGAATATAATAATAACATATAAATTTCTTTATAATTTAACTCATTAAAAACAAATTAACTGATTTACTTTTAAAATAACCTTTCGACAGTTTACTGTACTGTTTACTGTACTCTAAACTCTTTGTTTTTAAGAGAATTAAGATAGGTTGTAGAGAAATGAAATCTTTTATCAATATTACCCAGCAAAACTTTGGTAATGGGTGCGATATTCTCATACGTTACCTTGTAATGATAGCTCGTTACCTTTTTCATTATTTGCAAGCATAAAGTAATAAGTTACTAATTGTTGATTCCCTAATATATAATTTATAAATGTAAAGTAATAATTGAAATATTTTTGAAAATCTATTTTTAGATACATTACTTTGTGTTTTTTTGTAAGCAAAAGAGTAATGTATGTTTGTTTTGGCAACACTAGCGAAAAAAGCGCAACAATTCATTTAAGTTTAAAGCAATCAAATACTATGTGCGTCGATAGCTCAGTGGGTAGAGTTCTTGGCTGGCAACCAGGGTTCCCTGACTCGATTCTGATCATGACCATATTATTTTTAATTACAAATATTTTAAATAAAATATTTGTAATAATTTTTTTTTAATAAAAATTCCTCTTTTTTAAAAATCTATTTTTGGACACATTTCTTTTTTCCATTCTCGTAACCATATAAGTAACCCCTTACATTATCAGCTCTTAAGTAATGGGTATATACATTACTTTGAGGCATATCGCCTGTAAAATTCATCAGTGAAGTAAGGTGTAAAGTAATACATGAGCTCCTATGGCTACACATTACTTGACACATTATTTGGTAATGTGTGGTTTTGCTGGGTACTTTATAATTTGTTTTGGTTTTTCAAAAACCACGACATAACCTTCGATAATTGGTGGCCAGAGATATTTTTTGTAGGGTATTATTAGCAACAAATAACGGCGCCTAAACAGTGATCAAGACTTGAACTAATTGTTAAACATTTTTGTACATTTGTTTAGACTTTAGTATTATTTTTTTCTCCTGCAGTTTTCTAAAAACAAATGTAGGCGTTCTTGTAGAATTTTGCAAAAAAAAATCCATAAACGTTAGTTACATAACAACAAGCCAAACCTTGAATATAGATTAAAACAGTTTTAACAAAAAAAAAAAACACAACTTTTAAAATTCCTTTAACTATGACTACTGTTGTTAATATTTATTAGATTTCAACAAAAAAAAAACAATCACACAAAATAAAAATCATTAATATTTTTCTGTTTTTTTTTTTTTTGGCCTAAAGGTTTATAATGACTACTGTTTGCGGTAAAACATAAAATTAAAAAAAACTATCTTAAGCCACTAACTACTCCATAGCACTAGTAACACACTTAAAAAACACCCCTTAGGAGATATAAAATGAATTTCCTCATCAGCTTAACATTAACAAATAAAAATAAAATCATTAAATTTTTAAATAAAAAAAAAAAACAATTAATATTATTGTTAATTAGGGTGTGATTTTGTTTAACATCATCATCATCTTGATCATCATTAAGTGAGATTAAAAGAAAAGTTGTTTTTATTTAAAAGAAAAAAGAATAAATAAATTAGAAAAAAAATATAATTAATATTTTATTAATTAATTATAATATATTTACATTTTTCATATTTACTCATTCGAATTTTTATTATTATTTCCAGTCAATAAGCAAGTACGTAATAATCGTAAAAATATTAATAAAAAAAACAAGTAAAAATGTTATAGACGGTTAAGATCGACCTTAAAAAGCCCTTCACCACGATTTGGTTCACTTTCCGGGAAGCGAATTAAATTGCGGTCTTCCCTGTCACTTACAATATAGAGAAGTTCAAGGCAAATATCCACAAACACTACTCCCTCTTTCCTCCCTCTCATAACATATTTTCCTAATTCTAACACAATGCACTGCATTAGTAGGGGACATCCCCTGAGTGTTAGTCTAACGTAAAAAAAAGAGACTTCATTCTGATAAGAAGAGCAGACAAATAAAAATGCTAGAAAAGATTTAGAAAAAAAACTATATTAAATTGTCAAAAAAAGTGTATTTTAGCAAATATCGGGTAGATCATTTAAAAGGGGACTAGGTCCAGAATTTATTGAGTTTTCTATATATTTAAAAGCATGATTTATGGTAATTTATTACATTACACTACCCAAACCGCACAGAAAACTGTCATTTTCGGATTTGCCACCTCCGATTTTAATGAAATTCGCCACATACATATATTGTTAATGGGTAGTGTTTATCAAATCATTAACCTTTCGATCCCAAACTCTTTCGGTTTTCGAAATATGGCGTCATGAAAATTGGCAAAAACGTCAAAATATCGAAAAAGTGTCCATACAAAGTCGCCCATAACTTCTAAACTATACAACCTAAAATTGTTCTGTTGGTACCATTTTAAAGGTGAAAATATTACCTTCAGAATGGCTTTTTATATGAAAAGTTTAAATGTTATTTTTTTTAAGTTTAATCTTCAAAGACCCATATCTCAAAATCCATTTTTGTTTTTTTTTTTTTAATTCTGAAAAAATATATTTTAAAAACTAAGGCCTCTCTACATTTGTGGCAAAATTTTAAGGTGGTGACTCATTTGGTTCCTGAATTATGAAGGAAAACGTGGTCGACGAAGTGAATGATTTTCCAACAAAATTTATTATGAGCGACGAAGCTCATTTTTATCTCAGCGGCCATGCAAATAAGCAAAATTAATAAATCGCTTACGCCTAGGCCGTACGATTTTGGAACACAACGACGAAATGGGTGGCTTTCCATCAAAAATGATCAGCTACCACGTCAATAAGCAAAATTCTCGGTTTCGGAGGACGAAAAATCCATTACAACCTTTCAAAGTCACCGTGTGGTGTGCAGTTATCTCAGAAGGAGCCAACGTTAAGGCTATTACGGTGAATAGCGTCCACTATAGAGCATGCAAGATTTGGCTTAACCGGATTTAACTGTCCAGCTTTGACTTCTTTCTATAGAGATATTTAAAATCGATCTTTGGAGGAGTTAAAGAACAACGTTCGAGCCGAAATTGACATGACACTACAAATGCTGCCCACAGTTATGGCCAGCGCGTGTAATATCAGACTTCGGTGATTTGGCTTAACCGGATTTGACTGTCCAGATTTGGCTTCTTTCTCTAGAGGCATTTAAAATCGATCTTTGGAGGAGTTAAAGAAAAACTTTCAAACCGAAATTGACAACATGTCACTACAAATGCTGCCCACAGTTATGCAAACTGCAATCAAAAGAGCCCTAATTTGCATTAACGCCGACGCAGGCCATTAGTCGAACACAATTTTCCACAATTTATTGAAACAAAATTTATAATTGCAAATAAGCATAATTAGTTAAAAACCAAATGAGTTTTCACTTTAAACGCAAGATATAGCGAAAGAAAATCCCCACCCTGCATTTCCTTAACAACCGATATGAAAATACGCAAAAAAAAAACAAGAAGATTAAGGTAATTTTAGATCTAAATATTTAAAACTTAAACGTAATCTTACGCAACTAAAAAAACACAATTATTCAGTTTTTAGTTATCTACTATACACTCTAAAAAAAAAGTTTGTAAATTTACTACAATAAAATGGGTAAAGTAATATTACGAAAATTCGGTAAATATACACACGAAATGCGTAGAAATATTTTGTACACACTTTCATATACAATAATACACATAAAAAGTATTTTTATATATAATGTGTTTAAAATTAAACACTTTATGCCTAAAATTAGTATTATTTTAGAATGGTAATAAATATTTTGACATTTTTAAATTGTAAAATATTAAAAGAATAACATATTTTCAAGGCAACAATATCTCATTGAGTGTAAGTACGGATAAATCTAATCTGTATATCTAGAAACTTTACTCTTTAAAACGGAGAAGAGGATACAATATTGCTGCACACTACAATTTAAATTGAAGATGACCACATGCCCATGCGAAATATATTATGTATTAGGTTAGGTTAGGTAGAAGTGGTAGCCTGCCAATCAGACTCACTTAGACTATAAAGTCCCTTGTGATACCACGGAAGCTAGTAAAAATTATATCACTAGATTCCTCCGTCGAACCATCCCGATTGCCTCAAAAAGCCCCTAAGTCGGCTGATATTGATATCAGCCAAATCACCCAGGTCCTTAAAGTAACATGAGCCCAAATGCAGTCCCCTCCTGCGAGCCAGGGCAGGACAAGTGAAGAGAAGGTGCTCCACAGACTTCTCCTTCTCTTCGTCACCACAGCTTCTGCAAAAGTCACTAGCCCCAACCCTCAACCTAACTGCGTGCCTTCCAATCAGACAGTGTCCCGTCATGACGGACACAAGTAGGGATATATCGGCCTTGACAGTGACAGCAACCTGTGCGTGTGGAATGTGTAAGATAGTCCCCAGTCTTGCAAGCTCGTCTGCCCTACAGTTCCCTAGTATGTCCCTGTGGCCCGGCACCCAAATAACATGGATGCTGAACTGCTGAGCCATCTCGTTAAGAGATCTGCGACAGTTCAGGGCTGTATTATATTTATTCATTATATAATTAATATTATTAAATTAATATAAATATTATGTAAAAAAAATAAATTTATTCTTATAAAAAAAATTTTTGTGCAGTTTAATTTAAACCATTGCGTCGGTAAACATATGAATTTTTTATATTTTAGGAATAAAATATGGAACGACTCTTAAAATATTTCAAAAAGGTAGGCCAAGTAGACGAATGATATCTTCAGTGTACTGCTTTGCATCAAAGTTTTGAAATTTGGACTGAAACTGTACAATTGGTATCGGAAGTTGTAAGTCGAAATCGGAAGTTGGTATCTTGCTTGCTAGACGATTGGTATACTATTTGGTGAGTATTAGCTGAGTATTTTTGAAAGTTACAAACATCAGCACTAACTCATTATACTCTCACCACATAGTGGTTGTAGGATATAATTATTTAAATCACTTTACTCGAAAAAAAAATATATAAACCAGTTGTTAATATAAAAATTAACCGTTTTATTTCATTTTGTTTTAAGATAAATAAATACTTTTATTATTTGTTATTAAATCCTATTTAAACGTTTTGTTAATAAATTAAATATTAATAATAACAATTAACGTATGTGCCGCTTAGCAAAATGATCACAAAGAACATACAAGGAAAATTCTTCAACTGATATCCATTGATATTGATTAAATTTTGAACAAATTTAAAGTTGGCCTATGGGGGTGTTCTATAACCAGAGAAGACAAATTTGCTTTTTTTTGCTGTTTTTGCCTTTTCTGCTTGTTTTTATTCATATTTGCTCTTTTCTGCTTTTTGGGATTTACATTTTTTGAACTTCAAAGCAGCTTTTTTTTAAGATTTTTAAGCCTTAAATTGCATTTTTCACATTTTTTTTTGCCTCTAATAACAAAAATATTTTTTCTGCTCGTTTTATTTTTTTAAGTGTTTTTCCACCTTTTTTTAGTTTTGCTACAAGCAAATTTGATTAATTTCCTAATTTCATCATAAGCAGTTAATTCACATCTAACTAGATTAACTCTGCAATGTACAAGGTGGCGCAAAAGTAATCCTCCTATCAGAAAATGCTATAAATTTTGCGATTGGCCCCTAATGTCAGTTCTGTTTTGACATTTGTGTAGTAAACACATGCGAAATACACGTTAATAAACAATGTTACGCTACACTGCTCCAGAATGCGGAATATTGGTGACTATTTATTTGAGCAATAATGAAGATGATTTTTCATCAAAAATAATCCTGAGTGATGAGGCCCATTTCCATCTTAGCGGGTACGTAAATAAGCAAAATTTACGCTTCTGGGGCACTGAAAATCCGCGTGTAACCCACGAAGAGCCATTACACCCGCTCAAAGTCACTGTATGGTGTGCTGTTTTCGCTGGAGGAGTCATCGGACCTTTTTTCTTCGAAGACGTCGCGGGCCAAACGGTTACTGTGAATGGTGAGCGCTACAGAGCAATGATCAACGAGTTCTTTTTGCCGCAACTTGATGAATTGGGATTGGAAAACATGTGGTTCCAACAGAATGGTGCAACGCCACACACTGCACGTGCCACAACCGATATGCTGAAGGATGCATTTCCCGGGCGCCTAATCTCCCGTTTTGGCGATTTGCACTGGCCAGCAAGATCGCCTGATTTGGATCCAGACTTCTTTTTGTGGGGCTTTTTGAAGTCGCGGGTTTATGTCAACAAGCCTCAGACTCTTGCAGCTCTTAAAGACAATATCCGTCAAGAATGTGAGGACCTATCGCCGGAAGTTTTGGCCAAAGTGATGGAAAATGCCATAAAAAGGGCTCAAATGACAATCGACTGTGGCGGCGGCCATTTACATGACATCATATTCTCGACTTGATGTAAAAAAAATTAAAAGACCAAATAAAAATAATCCACAAGAAGAATCAAAGTTTTTCATTTTTTTTTGTAAATGACAGCCAAAAAACATCGGAAGGTTATTTTTGCGCCACCTTGTAAATTAAACTTTGATCTAGATGCGCATGTAAAATATCGGCGAAAGAAAAAAATTTGTTGACAGCGTCAATATATTTTTAAGTTAATTTTTGTCTGACTTTGTGTGTGCACTTTTTTGTGTTGCCAGCTGTTGTTATAACAAAAAAACACAGAGTTGTATATAATAAGTAGTACACAGAGAAAACAGATTCATTGTGACAAGCGAATTTCATGTCGAATTATTTAGTTGTCGCGATATTAAGATCACAAATGATTATCAAGAATGGCGGCACCCACTATACTGATATAATTTTCAAAATTTAATAGGGTACAAGGTATAGCGAGAAAAAATCGGGTGAATGTTTTTGGACCACCCTGTACTTTAAAATTATTTCGTTAGGATATTTTAAGTTCTGTTGCCAAGATATTTTTAAGGAAAGGATTTTGAATGCTAAAATAAATTTACAGTTTAAATTTACAGTTTAAATTTATGTAGTCTAAATTTATGTATGTAACCATCTCACAGCGTTCCCTAGCGGAGAAAATTGGAACTAAAGTTCAAAACTAAAATTTTTTAAAAATTTTTTAAGTTAAAATTTTGTTTTTTTCGCGTATCAAAACTAAATGGAATTGTTTTTTTTTTTTTTTTGGGGGGAAATTTTCAAAAGAAATTATTATTTTCTTTTATTTTGGGCAATTTTTTAAACTACATTTGGCACCCCTGATTAACTAATTTTATATTATAAGTAATTTTTATTTTTTTTTTTTGTAGAAAGCTCATGTGAATTTATAATAAAGATAAAAATTATTCATGAGCCGATCGGTTAGATTTTTCAGTAAATCGGCGAAAAAATAAATTCCTTTATTTAAATTAAAGAATGAATTCTTTTAGAGTTATTTTAGTATCAATAACAGTTAAAATACCCACAGTCAGGCAGTGTAGACATTTTTTTTAAATCTCAAATTTGTTTGGATTAGTCTGACTGTCGGTTGTTATTGCAGTTTGTTTGATTGTTGTTGTTGTTATTGTTGTAAATTTTTTATAGTGTCGCATACATTGCACTTGACCGTGATTAGTTGTTTTTAATGTTACTACAACAACAACGTTTGATAATGTTGTTGATATTGTTGTTTTTGTTGTTGCATAGCCTAACAAGCATTTTTTTTAATTTTGATCAACTAAAATAGTCAAGTGTACAAATATTGTAAATATTTTTAAGGTTTACTTTTTGAATTGTGCATAAATATAGTTAAGACCATTAAATATTTATACAGTAAAACCCGGTTAAGACAATATTCCAGGAACTAGAAAAATGAGTTTATTATAAGCCAGGTTCGTGTTTAACAATTTTTTTTCCCATAAATTATTTAAAGTTTCTAATTTATTGTAGTTCGTATTAATCTCATTATCTTCATTCCGAGTGAATTTTAAAGGAGTTTTACTGTACATATTCTCAAACAAAATGTACATACACTAATAACACAAGACTGATCAAAAATGTTCAGGTTAAACGAGCCACCACCACCTTATAAAACTACTTTACAGTAGCTTCAAGAGCATTTATTTGAAAACGGTGTTGGATATTTGTTAATATTGATTTCAATATTTTTTGTTTAAAATGGTGAAGAAAAAAAAGCATACAAACAAATGATATCCATGTGTTTGCTTATGAAAATATTGAAATATACTCAAGTCGACCTTCTCATGTTTATTTTTGTGTTTTTTTTGCAAAATGTCAACCAAACTTACCACATTTTAAAATACATATAGACAAAAAAACAAACGCAAGTTAGTTACAAATAAACAACATTCCGTTAAAAAGAACTTGTGTTTTCACTCACATACCCTCAAAATATGAAGTCAGTAATAAAATCTATAAAACTGCCCAGTAAAAAAAAACACAACCTAAAAAGCGCTAGAAAGGCACTTTATCAGATGGTTCAAAAAGCGTCGGAGAAGCAGTGCTGAAACAAAATTTGCAGTGTTGGCAAAACAATTTTACAATTTAAAATTAGGTGGTCTAAAAATAGATTGTTCGAAATAAAATTTAAGAAATGTTAATTTGTATTTTTTTCGTCACGCCGAGAACTATACATATAGTAAAAATCTTTTTTCGCTTAGGTACTCAACACGTACTCTTTATTGTTTTTCTCTTCAGGAATAGTTCGTAAATATATTCAGAGAACCGCGAGAAGCAAAATCTCTCTCTCTTTCTCCCTTTTCTCTCTCTCTCTCTCTCTTTATCCCTTTCTCTCTTTTTATCTTTCTCTTTGTCTCGCTCTTTCTCTCTAAAATACATACTTCCCCTCAGTGAAATCTTTCTCCCTCTCTTACTCTCTCTGTATCTCTATCATTATCTCTCCTTCTCTCTCTTTCTCACCCCTCTTTCTTTATCTCTCTCCTCTCTCTCTCTCTCTCTCTCTCCCTCTCTCTCTCCCTCTCTCTCCCTCTCTCTCTCCCTCTCTCTCCCTTTCTCTCCCTCTCTATCTCCCTCTCTCTCCCTTTCTCTACCTCTCTCTCCCTCTCTATCCCTCTATCTCCCTCTCTATCCCTCTATCTCCCTCTCTCTATCCCTCTATCTCCCTCTCTCCCTCTCTCACCCTCACTCTCCCTCTCTCCCTCTTTCTCTCTCTCTCCCTCCCTCTATCTCTCTCTCTCTCTATCTTTTCCTACCACTTTCACTCTCTTTTTTTCTATAAAAGCCAAAAACCTAAATGAATGATAACTGCTGGCAGCGGTTGCGCTAATCTAATGTTTTTGTCATAAAGCTTGTTCAAAATAATCATATCTTCAAATAAATTTATTCTTTAATTTGAATCCGTTTATACCATTCCTTACGAATTCATTCACACACAGAAAACCGATTACTAGTTGCAACCGAGTATTACTGTTTAATACTGTTGCTTTTACATTTATGTGTTGTAATATATTCAGCATTCCACAAAATTTATTTTAAAATTAATAATTGTTTGTGCTACGATCCGGATTAGAACCGGCGATATTCCGTTTTACAGGCCATTGCTTAGACAAAATTTTAAACTTGAATATTTTTACGGTTTGATTTAAAATAACATTGAATTTAATTTTAATCAATAAACAAATTTCTTTAAAAAAAAAAAAACAAAAAAATGTTAGTGTCTTTTGCGTGATTTGAACTCAGAACTCCAAGACTATGAGTCTGTGTGTCTACTTAGTGGATAATTAATACGCCTAAAAAGCAAAAATATAATATGTTTGAATTCAAAATCATAATGAAACTTTCGGTTGCTAATTTAAATATATTTCTATAATTTCACGAATGTTGATAAAAATTTTGATGTTATTTATTTTATTTACTCAACAGTTTCGGAGTTATTCAGAACGAAATGCTGAAAAATATTCTTTATTTTTTGCAAAATTGTAAAATTTTTAATTTTTTTAAAATTCATAAAAAAAATCGATACTGACAAAACATGACAATTATAATTTCTAAATCATAAAGCTACGTTGACAGCAAATACAATGAGCCATTTATCATGAAAATCTATAAATAAATATTAATTGTATTGATAATACAGTGAAGGTACCTGGTTTTGACAAAAATATACATTTATGGCTCATGCCGTCCGTTGTTTTTTTTTTTCCTAAGAAATTTCTATCTCTTAAGCGAGATGCTTCGATTTTCTTTTTTTTTCGAAAGATCGGGATCTATCATGAGATAATTTAATTCTTGCTGTGTCAAAAGCTTCGGATTCGAACATCTAATGTGCTTTTCATGCTTTTTCATCATTTTGTTCTGAATAACTCCGAAACTGTTAACTTAGAGGTAATTTAAATTAAAATTTGATATTTTTTACAACAAAATTGGACAAGTCTTTCTCAAGTTATGATGATAAAATCGGTGAAACAGCCTCTTCAAAAATCCAAAATTATAGAAAAAACAAGTAAAAAAGGGCTAAATTCGGCTGTGCCGAATCTTTGAATACCCTCCACCATAGGGGCTGAAGATGATATACGTATATACTAAATTTTGCATGAACTGTAATATGAATATGTTTTGTCAATTTATGTAACGAACTTTTGTTATTTAGTTTTAGTAATGTTATTTATTTAGTTTTAGCAATGTAATTTACAGAGGTCTGCTCTGTTAGCGACTTTAACCAAGGACCATTGAAACCAGGATGAACAAACTACATTTTTTTTAGCCACGCATGATGCCATGGTGCCATGGTGCCATGATGCCATGATGCCAAATGACGAAACTACAAAAAATTCTTAGGCGACACCATGAAATTCTTAGGCGATTTACAGAAACATTTAGCCAAATGCAATGGTACAACTCCAAGTACAGTGATTGTGTTGTGAATGTATACATGTTTGAATTTTTTTTCCTAACATTCAACAAAAACACAATATTAATTATTATTATAACAAACAAATGGATATTTGATTGTTTTTGCTTAAGACAACAAACAAAACAATGGTAAACGTGAGTATGAAAGAGACAAAAAACACAAAACACCGGTAAACATGAGTAAAGATAAAAAAACCCATTTTAATAAACGTTTACATTTTATTATAATATTTAAATTTTTAATGTAAATTTCTTAAATATAAATAAATAAATTCTTAATTTTACTAAAGAAACGTAGAATGAATATTAATTAATGAATAAACAATGATCCGCTGTGTCGTCTTTGTGTGGAGTTTAATAAGTTTTATTATTAAATTCAGTTATCCAAAAATAGAATGACCTTAAAACGCAATATTATTTTGTATTTAAATAATTAATGGTTTTATTTTGTTTCCTGTATATTTGTATTGTATTCCTTAGTCTGTAAGGATAATTATAATCTATTGACTTAATAAAAAAAAAAAAATTAGAAATAAATTTTTTTAAAAATAAATGAAATCATATTTTATTAAATTTATCTTTAAGAATATAATGAATTAAAAAAGTCATATTTATCACAGAATTAAACAAAACTTAGAGCAAACAAATTATCATTTTCTTTCCTGAATTACATGGAAAATAGTAAAATTAAGAATTTATTTATTTATTTATTTATATTTAAGAAATTTACATTAAAAATTTAAATATTATAATAAAATGTAAATGTTTATTAAAATGGGGTTTTTTATCTTTACTCATGTTTACCGTTGTTTTGTGTTTTTTGTCTCTTTCATACTCACGTTTACCATTGTTTTGTTTGTTGTCTTAAGCAATAACAATCAAATATCCATTTGTTTGTTATAATAATAATTTATATTGTGTTTTTGTTGAATGTTAGGAAAAAAAAATTCAAACATGTTTACATTCACAACACAATCACTGTACTTGGAGTTGTACCATTGCATTTGGCTAAATGTTTCTGTAAATCGCCTAAGAATTTCATGGTGTCGCCTAAGAATTTTTTGTAGTTTCGTCATTTGGCATCATGGCACCATGGCACCATGGCATCATGCGTGGCTAAAAAAAATGTAGTTTGTTCATCCTGGTTTCAAGGGTCCTTGCTTTAACATTGTTGATTTTTACGTTAACTTAGTTATTAGAGTAACACACAATGTGTCACACATATAGCTCTAAGAATGTTATTATTCTCATAGTATGTAAGATAATCGAACAATAAGATACAATATTTTTACTTACTTAACAGAAAAAAATAGATACAGAAAAATTGTACAAATTTGTATGGAAAATTTAGAGGTACCTTCACATTTTCACTCATAACTTTTGAACCGCTGAACCGATTTTGCTCATTTTAAATACCAAACTGCTCGGGAGGATGATCAATAATCTGGGTAAAAATAGGCACACCCGCTTGCGTCTTCGCGTCGTGATCGCAATGTCAACAGACAGACAGACAGACGGACAGACAGACAGACGGACATCGCTAAATCGACTTAAAATTGCATAAGGATCACGAATATATATACTTTATGGGGTCTTAAACCTATATTTCGACATGTTACAAACGGAATGAAAAACTGATATATACCCTCACCATATATTGTGGAGGGTATATAAATTAAAAAAAAAAACATACTAGAATTTTAAATTTTGACTATTTTTGTAAATAGAGGAACATAACTAATCAAAATAAAAATATATAAGTCCTCCATATGTTATTTCTCTTGTTACATAGTGTAATTATTGCTAGTTAACAAAATCAATAATTTCGTTAGAAAATTTATAGAATTGCACTAAAGAATTAAATTTTTAAGAAATTATTTCCGAATTTTAATTCTGTATTACATTTGTTTATATTAATTCGATTCTCTTTCAATTACAAAAATAAAAACAAAAAATAAATCAAATATTTTATTTAATATTATTTTTAAAATAACAAAATAAAATCTTTCATTTAATGTGAAAAATAAAACTAATCTTTAATATAATTTTAAATATATATATTTTTTCATCATTATTATTATTGTTTTCCACTGATGATGACTATCATCCAAATGTACTAAAACTCTCCACTCGTAGAGCGTTTGCGTGTTTTTCTGCGTGCATACAACCGTGTCAATAATTACCCGTGGGACCATACCCCCAAAGCTATGCCAGACACCGACCGACTATAATTTTAACAACAACAAAAAAACAACACATTTAGAAGACGGAATGAAATGGAGAAAATAAAAATCGCGCATAATACAATAACACTTGGAGTACAGTAAATAATCATCATACTCATACACAGCCAGCCATTTCAGTGAAAAATACAAAAAATAAAAAAAAACAATACAAAAGACTATTAACAACTAAAAAACAAAAAATCTTTAAAAAAATATTACAAAAAATACACTTAAAAATAAATAGCAAAAAATATACAAAACTTCAGTTAGAGTATTTTTTTTTTTGATTTTGTTGGCTGCTACACTAGCAGTAGATGGCTAAATGGCTGACTCGACTTGGTTGGCATTACATTACAATAGCACATTGTACTATTGTGGCAGTAGTTCTCAATCTGATATTGTTCTTATAGAGCACTTTAATTGCATTCAACAGTTTAAACTCCTCATATATTTTAGGCTCAATTTTTAACCTTTAAATGTGAGGTTAGGCTGGTAAAAACCTTGATTCTAGAAAGGTTTAAGAAAGTTCCTAGAAAAATCTAAAACACAATTTCCTACTTTCCCCAAGTAATCTTCAATCAATACGTAATTAAAAAAAAAATCTATATTTTGAGATGAATTTTATAACAGCTAGTAAATATTAATAGAACGCGGTTAAATTACTTTTCTACAAAAAAAAAAAAAAAAAAACTCAGATTACACACTACAACACGAAACAAATGAGGGGATTCTGTTAATCGATTCTGGTAGCGGAGACAAAAAAAAATAAAGGTGTGTTGGCGTTTTAAAAATGTGATCTTTTAAAGTTTTCCCCCTTTGGCCTGTTGGTTCATCATATCGGTATATGAAACTATGTGTTCTTTACATCTGAGGTGTAGGGTACGAGGGCGGATCAATAAGTCCGTGACTTTTCGAACTTCCCTCATAGTTATATGAAATGCAACACTGCTCCCATCAAGTACCACCGGTTAATAGACTACTGTCAAATTTTGAGCAAGTTCCGCCATTTATTTTGCGCTTAACAGCAGGATTTTTCGAGGTCCATAAAATAGGCATTTGTTTGATCAATAATTTCATCGTTAGAGCTAAATCTCTTTCCACCGAGCCATTTCTTTAGGCTTGGAAATAGGAAATAGTCACTGGGGGCCAAACCCGGAGAATAAGGAGGCAATTGGTAGTCTACTTCATGGATTTTTGCTATGGAAACTAAGCTGTCACACGATTCCGTTGGTGGTCGATTGTGAGCAAATGCGGCAGCCATCTTGCGGAAAGCCTTCTCATACCCAAGTGATCGTTAAAAATTGAAACCACTGAGCCATTTGAGATGCCTATGTCTTCCAGAATCTATCGCAAACTCAATCTCCGATCGGCCAATACCATATCGTGAATTTGTTCAATTGTTTTGGGTGCAGAGACCTCAACTGGGCGTCCAGAACGTTCAGCATCTTCCGTCCTTGTAAGGCCACAACGAAAGTCAGTAAACCACTATTTTACCATTAAAATCGATGGTGCAGAATCCCCATAGTATTTATCAAGCTTGTCCTTGGTTTGAGTGACGGTTTTTTTCGCAAAAAAATAATGTTTAATGAGCACTCGAAATTCACTTTTTTTTCATTTTTAAAAAAATCCACGAGGTTGTATGTTTTTAACAGCTGTTAAACACAAAGTAAATGACGGAACTTGCTCAAAATTTGACAGTAGTGTCCATTAACAGGTGGTACTTGATGGGAGCAGTGTTGCATTTCATATAACTACGAGGGAAATTCGAAAAGTCACGGACTTATTGAACCGCCTTCGTATGTTCAGCAACTTTGTAGAAAATATTAACGCAAATATTTTTGTGGAACATATTAAACCTCTTACTCACCCACATAACGATAATATTTGGTTCTTTTCCAACAAATCGTAAAAACACGCCTAAAGAGTAGAAGTGCGGGAATCAAATGTTCCACAAAAATGTTGGCCATAAAATTTTACCAAATATATCAGAACACATCAAAGCCAAAAACTGAACACAAACACCAAAAACTAGTCAAATTCAAGATTGCTCATCAGTCATCTAGTCCGATATTGAGCTCTGCTTGTTTAAAACTTCAGGTTTTGTGATAAAATTTTTTGTGGGATCGAAATATCAATATTAACTTAGCTAAAAATAATAAATTTCCTTAATTTTTTGTAAATATACGGTGATTGAAAACTCTTTGTAAAGCTACCAAATTAAAAAAAAAATTAATTTCAATAGATTTTATTTTAGTATGAAAATCAGAAGTATTTATTATTTCAAGGATCATTAACTGCATAAATAGGATTAAATGCATGTGAAAGCGTAGGATTTTCAGCGTTTCCCAAACTGTATATAAATCAAGTAAAGTTAGCTTTAAAATATATACAAAAAAAACTTTGTTAGGGATTTTTAGTTAAAAGTAAAAATTTTTAGAAAAAAATAAAACAGATATTTTTAAGAATATTCATATGAATTTTTCATAGAAAAACAAATAAAAAAATAGCAGATTTGGACATACGGTATTAAAAGGAGATGTTTACATTCTCTTTATTACACAAAAATAGTAAGTAAATTTCATCTGAACTCAATAGTAAAAAAATCAACTGTATGCTAGCATAAATAGCTTTTTTCTTTGATTTCTGAGTTAAATAGAGATATTTATAATTGGCACTTTCAAGGGCACGAAGAATGTTGATGAAAGTCGCAGCGGATCAAAAAATCCGTTCCATTCAGCTTGTGTCTAATAACTTTTTCTGTGTATTTTCAATGATTACTAAATAAAAATAAGAAAATTTATTCACTTAATCAAATTTTCTATGATCTTGAACCAGACTAAAAAAATATATATTCATACATATAAGTATTAAAAAGATGAACTATAAAATAAAAATAAATAACCACTATCAAATAAAACATGATTTTGCTAAACATTAGTAAAATTAGCTTTTCGTAAATTCCTTGCAGAAATTATGCACAAAATTTTGTAAAATTTACCAAGTTTTTAACTAAAACTTGTTTAATTGTTCCAAGTGCTTGCATAATTTATACAAAAGAATTGCACAACAAAAAATATCTAAGACAACGGTAATTTTTTTCATAAAGAGAAGCAACACTTAGGAAATTCTTCCTACTAATTAACATAATGTGTTGCTGCACGGAGTTCTTGGTAACTGAATATTTTGGTTGCCGCAACCGAATTTTTTGGTTGTCCCAACTTAAGGTTTTCTAAAACAATTGAACTATTTTGTTTCAACAAAAATTCTGTTGCATTAACCGAATTTTGATTGCGGCAAACAAATATATCGGTGGCTCCAACCAAACCATTTGGTTGGCAAGAAATTTGGTTCTTACAATGAATCTGTTTTCTCTGTGTGTCTTAGAAAAGTTGATAGCGGGGACAAGAAAGGTGGTGAAAGATGAAGGTCTTTCAAATATGGCAACACTGTTATTGCGAGAAATAATTAATCTTAGAACAGTTGATGCCCGGCATCTGATAAAGTATTGGCGAAATAGTTGAAGCTTTGTAGCCCTGTTAAGTTATTTTACTATGTGATATAGAAATCTTATACACAGAATTTTTCTTAATTGATGTTGCCGTCGCTGGTTACTTTAATCTGTTTCCTTTACTAATATTTTTGCTTTAAAATTTAAAAATCTTACTAGTTTGTTTTAAATTTATTTATTTTTTGGTAAAAAAAATATTGAAAATAAGTTGAACGCTTTTCAACAAAAAATCCTATATCTAAGGTTATTATTTCTCAAATATCAGAAAACTTTTACTAAAAAAAAATATTTTTTAAATGTTTAAAAATTTATCTGAACTAAGTTACAGTTCCTAAAATTAAATAAATTTTTATTATAACATAGGAAAAAATGTATTACTTTTGTTTTTAATTGACTGAACTAATTTTTAGTAAACAGTTCTTAAAAATTAGAAAGTGGTAGACTTAAAAAATGTATTTAAAAATGGCTTTCTACAATTTAATTAATTTTACTACTCGCGAAAAATGAACACATATTAAGATCAGGTACTTTCTAATTTTAAGTTACACATTTTTCTGAACTAAATGGAAGTAAATTATGATCTATTTTTTTAAACTATTTTAAAGGAAATTATGGATTAATTTTTAGTTCATGTTTTTTTTTTAAGTGCTTAGTTACCTTGTTAAAGTAATTGAAAAATTTGTGAATTAAGCGACATTTATATTAAATTAATTAAATAATTCCAATATTTTTTTTATCCAGAGTTGTGATATTATAAATTGCAAAAATGATACAATTGAAAAAAAAACAATTTTAATAAATTTTCAAAAATTTTAATTTTTTAAATTTTATCTTAAATTTTGAGATTGTTATGTATTTTTTATAAAATGAGAAATTTTTTCACTTTCACTTAAATTACGATTTTAGACACTAAAAGTTCGAGTGAAATTTTTCCATGGGGAAAAACAATTTACTGTTCTTTAGGGTAAAAAAAAGCTACAAAAAGGTACAAAAATAATATTTGAAGAATATTAACCCCTTCGGGAGCTACAGCATAACAAAATTATAACATTTAATTTTCGAAAAATATAGCAGAATAAGTCATTTTATTTATTTAATAATTTTTTTAAATATGCAAAAATTCAAAGCTTGGCCCTGCACTCACAATATATTTTCCGTTACCGACTGTATATATATTTTTTAACTATTTGAATCAGTCATACAAAAAATAAACTATAAAAATTTACAGACATTCAGTAGGAGTTGATATTTTCTTTTTCTAAAAATAGAAATTAATTTCTTTTTGTTTTTTTTTACGAAAATAGTTTGTTAATATACAAAATTATTTCAATAAAAATTACAAGAAATTATTCAAATACGATACACATAGAAAATAAAAATATATACATCTGTGTGTATTGTGTTTTGTTACAATTTAAAAAACAAACCACAAAAATAGTTTTTTCTAACTTTTTGTCAGTTATTTTTAACGACTTTCTATTGTTTTTACTACTTTTATCGATTATTAAACAATGATTGAAAATAAACAACAGAATGGGCTGAATAAAATGAAAAATCAGTAGTCCTCTTTTTGACTGTATTTTCGATTAATTTAATTGTGAGTTTGGCAAGGAATGGGTTAAAGTTGTTCGATTAATTCCATGGAAGATCGGTACATCTGGCTATTATATTTTAAGCATCACTTCTAAAAATTCAACAGTAGTTACAAAATATTTGCGTTTTTTTTTTAAATAAATTGTCCTTTATTAGCTTGGGGTCATATGTGGCCCCATGTCCAAAAGGGTTAATGAGGTTTTTTTAAACCGCTAAGCTATTAAAATGAAATTTAACATTTAAAAGTACAAAATTAATTCATTTTTGATACAAAGTTCTTAAAAAGAGTAAAATTTACTTAATTTTTTATAAAAATCAAACATTTCTCGAAATCCACAAAAAATAAGACCTTTTCACAGGCAGGTCCATGAAGGGATTTACCTCAAAATTGGCATACTTTATCTCTAGGATGTATATAACAAGACCTTGAAGTGCAAAATCCATATTGTTTAAATTTGTTTAAGAAAATTTTTTAAAAATCGAAAATAGAATTTTAAAAATTATGCCAAAATATGTATGCGTTTTTTGCCTCATTGCGCGACATTTTAACAGACAGGTAATAAAATAATTTTTCATATCTGAGTATTTATAAGTAAAGAGAGTAAAAAAAACAATTATGGCTTTCATCAATTTCTGAAATTAATGGAGTTTTAAGAATTGTTGATCTGATCTTTTTATAAATTATTTTATTGTAAAGAAACATGAAAATTTTTATTAGAGAATAAAAATTGAGAAATTCCACGGTTGACGCTACCCAACCTTATCAATATGCCCGCTCTCCTAAATAATAAAATAATTTATAAAAATAACATGATTATATGATCTAAAATCCTACCATACTATTCAGTTTCTGAAATTTTAAAATAGTGCCATCAAATTTCATGACCTAGTGTTTTTTTTTTTGACACAAAATTGGTATGGGACATTTGCTACCTCTTGGCGAGTTCTTAACTGATTTTTAAAGTTATGTAGCTTATTAGAAAAAATAATAAAATCGATTTAAAACACAAATTAAAATATAGAACGAAATTTTCCTAAAAACTGGAAAAAGTAATATTTTTCCCATTTAAATACTTTTGAAATTTTCAATAGATTTCCGCCTCGACATTCCCTTATGCGATTGCTTCCAAACTTCATATTCATTTTTATTGGACCCCGACACTCTACAAATTGCAATTGGAAGCCCCTTAATATTTATGTGCTATCAACTGAAGCAGAGCCGCGAATAACGTTGTAAGCGACAAAATTAAAATTGTTGAGAAATCGAAAAAAACGTTTTAGAACTTGTACAAGGTGGCGCAAAAGTAATCCTCCTATCAGAAAATGCTATAAATTTTGCGATTGGCCCCTTATGTCAGTTCTGTTTCAACATTTGTGTAGTAAACACATGCGAAATACACGTGAATAAACAATGTTACGCTACACTGCTCCAGAACGCGGAATATTGGTGACTATTTATTTGAGCAATAATGAAGATGATTTTTCATCAAAAATAATCATGAGTGATGAGGAAATATCTTAGCGGGTACGTAAATAAGCAAAATTTTTGCTTCTGGGGCACTGAAAATCCGCGTGTAACCCACGAAGAGCCATTACACCCGCTCAAAGTTACTGTATGGTGTGCTGTTTTCGCTGGAGGAGTCATCGGACCTTTTTTCTTCGAAGACGTCGCTGGTTACTGTGAATGGTGAGCGCTACAGAGCAATGATCAACGAGTTCTTTTTGCCGCAACTTGATGAATTGGGATTGGAAAACATGTGGTTCCAACAGGACGGTGCAACGCCACACACTGCACGTGCCACAACCGATATGCTGAAGGATGCATTTCCCGGGCGCCAAATCTCCCGTTTTGGCGATTTGCACTGGCCAGCAAGATCGCCTGATTTAACCGCTCCAGACTTCTTTTTGTGGGGCTTTTTGAAGTCACGGGTTTATGTCAGCAAGCCTTAGACTCTTGCAGGTCTTAAAGAAAATATCCGTCAAGAATGTGAGGACCTATCGCCGGAAGTTTTGGCCAAAGTGATGAAAAATGCCATAAAAAGGGCTCAAATTACAATCAACTGTGGCGGCGGCCATTAACATGACATCATATTCTCGACTTGATGTAAACAAAATTAAAAGACCAAATAAAAATAATCCACAAGAAGAATCAAAGTTTTTCATTTTTTTTTTTAATTACAGCCAAAAAACATTGGAAGGTTATTTTTGCGCCACCCTGTAGGTGTTACCCACTGACTGACTTATTTAGGTTGCATTTTGATAACGAAATTCTGCATTATTTTGCCTAATTTCATTTTTATGTCATAAAAGAGAGTTATTCTAACGGTAATCTGGAAATAAACGCAGGTTTTGTAAAAATTGTCGCTTAAAACGTTATTCGCGGCTCCGCTTCAACTAGTGCACTACATGCTTATGCTTGAGAACCTCTGCATTATGTACGAATGTTGGTTTATGGTTGGCATTATATTGTAGTCATAGTAATAACAATGTGGCCATCATTGTTGACGTTGTTGTTGTTGTTGTTGTGAAAAAAGCACAAAAAAAAAACTTCAACAACACAACTAACAAAACAGCAAAATGGCGGTCTAGCTGGTGGTTATTTTAAAAACAAATTCTATACAAAAAAAAAACAACGTTATTTATGAGAATTTTTGTAAAAAAAAGAACACAACAAAATATAATGAAACATATTATTTAAAAAGTATATAGTTTTCTTTTTTCATTTTTTTTTGTTAGTGATATATAATTTGTTAAAAAACACACTATAACTACAAACGAAAAACTAAATTAACAACGCAGTCATTAACACAGACCTTAGGGAATTTAATTTATTTTCCTTTAACTCACCCCACCCACCAAAGAAAAAGACTAAATAAAATTTGGGGGAAAAACTACAAAAACTAAAAACGTGTCACTGTATTCAAGTTAAAAGATTAAATATGCTACGAATACACTAAATCCAATAAAAATAAAAGTATGTTTTAAATTTCGGTGCGAAACAAAAAAAAAATTAACTGAGAACAACAACCACAGTTGTTGACTTTTAAAGGAAATTAAAATGTTATGAGAAGGTTTAAACACTGTTGCCAGTGAAACAATAAAATACAGTCAAATCTAAAAACTATTTAGATGTCAAATGAAATTTGGAAATCTTATTTGAAAAAGATTATTCCCGTCAGAGTGAGAGAGAGAGAGAGAGGAGTGTTGTAAACAATAAAGCTAAAAGTCCATACCACGCGTTTTCGCGTCAACGCTTTAAACACTTTACTGATATTCAAGTTACATACGACGCTTTTTACGCTTTTGTTTTGATCGCTACAGCTGATCAAAATGGTAAATTTGTGAATAAAATAATTTTAAAATAAAGATCTTCGTGTTTTTTACAGCTTCAATTAGTTTTTCCTCCATTATGTAGTTTTTAAAATAAAAATTACCTATCAAAATCAGCTGATCTGTTCATACGCTGCTTATGACGCATACAAAAGTATAAAGTAAACTTACTTTACGCGTCATACGCGTCAAGGCATCCTACGCTTTGGTACTATGTAACTTGCAGCATACAATTACACTGATTCTACTTTTTTGACAACCGCGTATGACGCAAAGAAGCGCAGCATACGTGGTATGGACTTTCAGCTTAAAGCTGGCGTCCACAATCAATAAGAAGAGAAGTAACCTACTTGGTTTCCAGATGACATTGAGATAAAAACTTACATACAAATCAAGAATTCAAGAGCAATTTTCCTCCTTTTCTTTTCTTTTCTATTTTTTTTTTTGGTAGGAAACCGTATAAAATAGCAAACATATTTAAAACTGTTTTGTTTTCATTTGACGCCTATTTACTAAAAATCAATCAATCAATCAATCAATGATCATTCACATATTGTTTTAAGTCAAACAAAAAGGGTTATTTTACAAGGAAATCTCCAAAAATTTGCTTAACATATGTTGGGAAAAAAAAGTGTTAAACAAATTCATGGAAATGCACCCAATAACTCATTTAGAGTTCAGCTTGAAAATTTCTTCAAGTTTCGTTGTTTACAAATAAAAGTGCAAGTATTTTTAACTTTTTTACTTTTTTTTAACTGCAAATCAAGTTCAATTGTAAGTTTGATTAACAAATTATTTTCCGGTTTCTTTTTTTTGTTGATTGATTTGTAAGTTGTTTATTTGAAAACAAATTTTTATTAAAAACTTGAAAGGATTTTTGGTATAATTTTTTTTTTCAAAAACAATTTTTTTTTTTCATTCGTTTTTTTTTTATAAAAATGTCACCATAATTTTAAAACTGGTTCACAAATTGTTATTAAATATGATAATTTATTAAAACAAAAATATATATTATTTTTTTTATTAAATTTGATACTAATTGTAATTATGAAAATAATTTGATTACCATTTATTTTGGGGTGATGCAACATTACGTTGGGATTTCGTAAATTTTTGAAGAAAACAAAAAAAAAACAAAAACAATAAACGTCATAATTTTAAATACAAGAGCAATTAAATTGAAGCGTATTAAATTAAGGAATTTATGTTAAAAATAATTAAAATAATAATTTTTGTTGACATAAAATATTAACAAATAAACACTCTCATGCACAGGGGCGCCCAAAAGCTTTAAAGGTTTCAAATCTCAATGGATTTTGCAAAGATAGCGCGAATTTTTTATTTTATGGCTTCTAGAAATATTAATCTGTTCTAGTGACGTTTATGTACAGTGGGCTAAACGATAGACATTTTGATGAATAGTAAAAAAAACAATATTTTAGCAAAAAAGGAATATTGTTACTTTTTTTGTCTTGGCAGCACTGAGAAAACAGATAAGCATTGAGACAACCGAATTTCTTCCCAATTGAATAGTTTGATTGCAGCAACCGAATTATTCAGTTTGTGGCAACTAAATGTATTCCTGATCTAATTAAAATTTAAGGTTTCAACCAAAAGTCTGTTGTTTTAACCGAATTTCGGTCGCCACAAACAAATATTTCAATGACTTCAACCAAATCATTTGGTTGACAAGGCATTCGGTTGTCACTATTAATCTGTTTTATCTGTGTAGATCGGTCTAGAACATTTTTGAAATATTTTCAGCTTTATTTTTTATTCAAATACTTTGTTCATATATATTTTAATACTACTCAAAAAAAAAATTATATGAACTAAAAATTAATCTAAAATTTCTATCAAAATAGTTTGAGAAATATCCTCAATTTAAGTTTAATTTTATTAAAACTTAGAAAATTTTTTCTTAAAAATAAAAAAATTCTTATGTTTGACTAAAAAGGAAATAGTTTATATACTTAGAAATAGTTCATATATTTTTTAAGTAATATTTCTTGATTTTAGGAAAAAACAAGTATATTAAATAAATATTTATCAATTAAAAAAAATCGTATTTTTAAGAAATTTGCATACTAAAATATAATACAACTAAATTTAGTTTAACAAAAAAAAACATAATTTACTGCCATATAGTTTAAAAAATGTGAATGAGAAAGTACGTGAATGTGTGTTCATTTTTTGTTCGCAAGGAGTAAAATTAACTAAATTTTAAAAAGCCATTTCCAAATTCAGTTTTTAAGTTGTATACGATTTTCTAATTTTTAAAAATTTCATTATAAAAATTAGTTCAGACCATTAAGAACACAAAGTCATAATTTTTTTCCTATGTAATAATAAAAATTTACTGGATTTTAGAAACTGATGAACTATTTCTAAGGAAAAATTTCATGCAACTTAGTTCAAATAAATTTTAAAAATTTTAATAAAGTATTTTTTTTTTTTTTGCAAGTAAAAGTTTTCTATATTTTTGAGAAATAATAAACTTAGGTTTAGGATTTTGTTCCTAAAGATTTCTTGAGATAAATTATAAAACAAAAACTTGAGTAAATTTTTCTTAAATCAAGGAAAAATTTAGTTTTTTGTGAGAAAGCATTTAAATTATTTTCAATATTTTTTCTAAAACAAAAAACATAATAAATTAACGAAAATGGTTAAATTTCCAAATTTTAAAGAAAAGTATTATTTCAGGAAACAAATTAAAGTATGCATTAAAAAAAATTATTTTGCATGATTGTAATTTTTGGTTTGTGATCGTGCTTGAGCGTGAGTCAATTATCCCTCTCGTGCCCATTTCTAATCTTAACAGTCTTAAATATTGAACTTAAAGTAGCTTAAAATATATTTTAAAATTTTGTTTAAAATCCTATAATTGACGTAACACCTATTAAACTTTATATTTATCGAAGACACTAAAACTACTTTTTCACTTAATAATAAAAAGTTAAAATTTGTATATGTCATATAAAGTTTAAGCTAAAAATCCTATAAAATAAACTTATGACATTTTTCCATTTCCCAATAATAACAAGAAATGTAACTGTGATATATGTATTTTTGCAACAATTTCCTTAAATTAGTTAATTTAAGAAAACAAAGGAGCCCCAGTGTTCCTTAGCCACAGATGCCGTGTGTCACTTAGGGCGTCCCGTAATGCAGTTCTCTCGAGGAGAGCCATTAATTAACTACGAAAAGGATCTGACTTTGTCAAAATTTATTACGTTTCTGCATATCTTGCAGTAAATTTTTTATATTTTTTTATTTTTTACCTTTTTGCTAATTAAATTAAATTTATATTTTAAATACATCAGTTTAGTATAATTTTATTTAAAAACAGAAATGTATAGCAAAAAGTTTGTTAAAAGCAGTGTCGTTACAAATCGGAAGCCCTCCGAAAATGGAAAAATACTTACACAATGAGTGTAAAGTATTTTAAAATATTTGGTAAAATATATTACCTTTACCATATTTTCTAATAAAATATAAATGTTCATACGAGGGCTTCCCTCCGTGACTTTTCGAGCTTCCCTCGTAGTTATATGAAATGCAACACTGCTCCCATCTAGTACCACCTGTTAATAGACTACTATCAAACTTTGCGTTTAACAGCTGTTCAAAACATACAACCTCGTGTTTTTTAATGGAAAAAAGTGAATTTCGCGTGCTCATTAAACATTATTTTTTGCGAAAAAACCGTCAATCAAACCAAGGAAAAGCTTCATAAATACTATGGGGACTCTGCACCATCGATTTCAATGGTAAAAAAGTTGTTTACTGACTTCCGTTGTGGTCGCACAAGTACAAATGACGCTGAACGTTCTGGACAGCCAATTGAGGTCAATACACCCGAAAATGTTGAAAAAATCCACGATATGGTGTTGGCCGATCGAGGAATAAAAGTACGTGAGATTGTTGATCCCATAGCCATTTCATATGGCAGTGTGGTTTCGATTTTAAATGATCAGTTGGATTTAAGAAAGCTGTCTGCAAGATGGGTGCCGCGTTTGCTCTCAATTGACCATAAACGTAAACGTGTGACAACTTCAAAGGATTGTTTGGAGTTGTTTAACCGCACTTCGAATGAGTTTTTGCGGTGTTTTGTAACTGTGGATGAAACATGGATCCATTACAACACTCCGGAGACCAAGCAGCAGTATAGACAATGGGTTTTTCTGGGTGTGACCGGCTGCAAAGAAGACCAAGGTAAGATTTTCGGCCAATAAGGTGATGGCAACAGTTTTTTTGAAATGCATGCGGGATAATCCACATCGATTACCTTCAAAAGGGAAAAACAATAACGAGGATTAAAAAAAACGACCCTATATGGTCAAGAAAAAGTTCTTTTTCATCAAGATAATGCACGGGTCCACACGTGTGTAGTCTCAATGGCAAAATTCAATGAATTGGGCTACGAATTGGTACCTCATCCGCCATATTCTCCGGATTTAGCCCCCAGTGACTATTTCGTATTTCCAAACCTAAAGAAATGGCTCGGTAGAAAGAGATTTAGCTCCAACGATGAAATTATTGATCAGACAAATGCCTATTTTATGGACCTCGAAAAATCCTATTTTTTGGAAAGGATACAAAAATTGGAGAAACGTTGCACTAAGTGTATTGAGCTTAAAGGAGATTATGTTGAAAAATATATATATATTTTTTTTTTGCAAAAAAAACTGTGTTTCATTCAAAAAGTAACGGACTTATTGATCCGCCCTCGTATTTATTAAAAATTTTTTATTAAATTTAAGAATCATTTTCACTTAAAAGAAGGGCTATTAAACTTGATGATGGAAAATATTTTCTTATTTTAAGTGACTTAAGATCTAATTATTAGTAAAAAAAAAAAACATTATCTAATAAACTTAAATCAAATTAAATTTTTCTTAAAACAAAGCAAACATTTTCTAACTAAAGGTAAAATTTAAAATGTCATATTATGAACTAATTAAGAGGAAATTTTGCCATGTTCCCTAATAAAAGTTTAGTGTTCAATAGCAAAATTTTTCTACACTCACCAAAAAAAGTCTGTAATGTCAACTGAAAATTTTGCTGTTATTACGGGAAATTCTGCTAATTTGAGCCCAGCGGTATTTTTTGCTAATCTTAGCAGCACATGTCTGCTGACGTGTAGTACAATGAAATTAGTAGAAAAATTAGTAGCCGCTACTAAATTTTAGTAGACTTTTTGTAAAGTGGAATTTAAAATCTGTTTGCTAAAATCAGCAACAAAATTAGTAAAAATATTAGTACAAAGTTTTAGATTTATTTTTTTTATCGAGCATCAAAAATTTTGATTATATTTTTTAAATAACGAATTAATCATTTTGTTTTAATTTGGTAATTTATGTTTTGAAAAATATTTTAGTCAATTTTTTTTTTACTTTTAAGGTCAAATTTTAATTGTTTTTAGGGCGGATTTTTAGAACTAAAAAACCTTTTTTGTGCTATTTTAAGTGGATGTCCTCTTTTTAGACATGAGTCGGTATCTTCACTTCCGATACCTTTTTAAATATATGTAACATTTTAAGGAAATTGAAGTGTAGGTGTAAGTTTAATTTAGAAATAAAATTTCCTTCAATATCCACTTTTTTAAAATTAGTAATATTTTTTTTGCTAATTTTAGCAAATCGGTTTTCAAAAGTTTGTAAAATGATTTCTGAAATTAGCAACAAAAATTTGTAAATATTCTGTAAAATTCTGTAATTTGTAAAATGTAAATAGCAAAAAGATTTGCTAAATAAAAATTTTTTACTAAAAATCAGTACAAAAATAGTAGAGTGGGATTGAAAACCGTTTACAAATTTTTCAACTAACTTTTTTTTCTGAGTGTATAATTTAGAAATTTTTACCAAATTTTAAGCAAAATTTATTTCCTTATTTCAAGGAAAATTTTGGTAAAAAGTGTGGTTTCGATTTAAATTTTTCCTTCAAATAAGCAAATTTTTCTTAATCCTTGTTTCTTTTTTTTGTGTAAAGATTTATTAGCTTTTAAACAAGGAGTTTTCACTCTAATTAATTTCTGTTGAAAATTACTCAACTTATAGTATGAAATTGTACTCCTACTATAAGTTGTGTAAATTTACTCTGTTTGCGTAAATGAAAAAAAGTACACACATGCGTAAATTGATGAACACAAAATAGGTAAAATTAGATTATACTACGATGTTGAAAATTAAACAGCCCAAAAATATTTGTTTTGTAATAAAAACAATAAATTTATTGTTTGGTAATTCCAAATAATTGATAAATTTAATAAACTAATAATAAAGTTTTCTTTAATTATTTTGAAAATTCTTTAGATGTTTCTTTTCCAATTTCAATTTCAATATGTCATAGTTTTATTTACCATTATAAGTTAGTATATTTACAAACTTTGTGCGTAAAATTTGTATTTAAAAAAATAATACTAATTTTAGGCACAAAGTGTTTAATTTTAAGCACATTATCTCTAAAAAAACCTTTTGTGTGTATTATTGTATATGAAAGTGGGCACAAAAAAGTTTTACGCATTAAGTGTTTATATTTACAGAATTTTCGTAATATTACATAAAACTTTACCCATTTTATAGTAGTAAATTTACAAGCATTTTTAGAGTGTTGGTTTTAGTTTAAAAAAATAAATAAATTATTGATGAAAATAAATAATATTGAAATTTCGATTAAAGCAATTTAATGTTAGAACAGATTAGAAAAAACAGAAAATTCCTAACAATTAAAACTAACTCTGGCATAATAGAAAAATTCTCTGAAATACCTTTTAAAGTACAGTCGTTATGTGAATATTGAATACCTAAAAAAACTGAGTTCCATATGTGTGATATTTTTTATTTAATTTTGCCCTTTTCTATTCAGTTGGACTAATACAACTTCAATAAAATAGACGTCTTTATTGCCGACGGTAAAATGTGCTCTTTTTGCTGCATTTTGAATAAATTTTTGGAGCATCTTGGACTTTATAGCAATGATTTCGGCACGATGTTTGCCTTGAATTCGTCAGTGGTCTGTCTGAGTCTTGTTGGCGTCGACTGCTTTTCAAATAATCCTACAAAAAGAATTACGGAGGGGTCAATTCTGGAGATCTGGGTGGCAAGTCAATGTCGCCTTTTTTTGACATCACACGTCCAGAGAATTTTTGTTGCAGAAACTGCATTGATTTGATTTGCAATGTGGCATGCTGCACCATGTTATTGAGCAGACATAATGAGCGCCAACATCCACCGATATCGTTTCCCATCAACAGTTTCACTTTCTGGAAAGAAAAATGGCACAATGATTTTTTTGGTTTGGCTCCCACCAAACCATTCGTTTGGCAAGAAATTCGGTTGTCATATTTTGAGTTGAAAAAATTTGAATTGAATATAAAATATTATTGCTGCTTTTTATTGCTCTTTTTGTCTTTTTAGTAACTTCTCCCAAAAATATGAACTAGAATTTAGAAAAATTAACTTATTTTGGAGGAAAAATTGAAATGAAAACGGCACAAAAGACAATTTTTACCAAAATTGAATACAAACTTTACTTAAAATTTGGTCAAAATTTTTAAATTATAGAAAAATTTTATTATTGAGAACAAAATTTTTATAAGAACAATAAAAAATTTCCTCATAATCAGTTAGGAAATGTTTTCTTGGTTTTAAGAAAAATTTAATTTTATTTAAGTTCATTAGATAATTCTTTTACTAAACACTAGGACGTAACTCCCTTAAAATAAGAAAATATTTTCTAACAATAAGTTAAATAGCACCTTTTTTAAGTGAAAATTATTCTTATCCTGCTTCTATGGTAAAGGTAATATATTTTAAAGTACTTTACACTCATTGAGTAGGTATTTTCCCACTTTCGGAGGACTTCCGCATTGTGAGGCCACTGCTCGTAACAAGCTTTTTGCTATACAATTTTGTCTTTAAATTAATTATACTAAACTCAAGTATTTAAAATATAAATTAAATTTCATTAGCAAAAAGGTAAACAAATTAAAAAAAATTACTGCAGGAAATCCTGAAACGTAATTGTTGAGTTCTTAATGGGTTAATAAGAATATTAACCAGTTTACAGTTTCACAAAAATTTCTGCTAATTGTTTATTTTTTATATTGCACACAAAACTCTCATTTAAATTTAACTAATTTGTCTCTTCATTTCAACCAACAAAAAACATAACAGCCGTTAGGGGACACTCTACATTAAATGTGTAGAGCATTGTCAAACTAGGCATCGATATTTTTTGTTAAGTCAACAAATTAGCTACATCTTATCGTCGTTACTGCCTAAGAATAATTATTAACATTCAACATAAGTTTCTTTTTGGTACATCTTGTTTATAAAATAAATAAATTGTCAAAAGAAATGTATGCATAGTTAGTTCAGTTCAATTATTGTAATCGTCAATACCGGTTTGAATACTGTTTAATCAACATAGAAAAATAAAATAATAAAATTTTAAAATTTGTAACACAATAAATAAAGGTTTACTTTTTTTAATCGGCGACACCGGGTTGAAAACTATCAATCTAAACATAAGGTCCTTCGAACTGGATCGCGGTGATAGTTTAAATTAAATTAAATGAAAATGTCAACATCGGAAAACAATTCACCCAATGATACCACTCAAAATGTGGAGGTACACACTCCATCGCTCGATCTAACAGTAAAAGGGTATCGTGTTAAAATATTACAACGTAATAAATTAATAAAACGTCTTACTGATTTAAGTTCGCTAAATTTCGATGAAATGTCACTTGCAGAATTAGATGTTAAATTAGAATTGCTAGAGAAAAAATATAAACAATTTGATACATTACAATCCGAATTAGAGCATATTGATGAGTCGCAAATTGAAGAAGATCATCGAGACAAATTTGAAGATGTATATTGCACAGTAAAATCTAAAATTTCGAATAAGATGTCATTACAAAGGCCTCTGACAAATCCATTGTCAAGTACGCAAATCAATAACATGAATTATCATCGCGACCAACTGTTAATCTTCCAAAAATTAAATTGCCTACTTTTGATGGTACACAAAGGCAATGGATAGATTTTTACAACATGTTTTTAGTGATGGTTGACAAAAACGACGAATTATGTAACACTTCAAAGCTTCAGTATTTAAAATCATGTTTAGAAGGTGAAGCAGAAATATTATTACAATCACTGGAAGTCTCTGAAAACAATTATCACGAAGCTTTAGAGCTACTGGTTTCTAGATATAATAATAAACGTTACATTTTTAACGCTCATATTCAAGAAATATTTAGAGTCAAGGAGATTGCAAATCCAAATGTAATACAATTACGCAGTTTCGTCGATAATATCAATAGCAATCTTCGAGCATTGCAATCGTTTGCATCAAAGAACCAAATTTCAGATGGCATAATATTACACATGCTTGTTTCGAAACTAGACGTAGAAACGGCATCGAAATGGGAAGAAGAAATTGCTAATAATTCTAAAGCCAATAACACAAATTCTGTATATCTTCCATCTTGGGATGAATTATCTCAATTTCTCGAAAGAAGATGTCAAACCCTTAATATTATCGCTAGCAATAACACGTTATCAAAACCCATTATACAACCACAACGTAAACAAACAACATTTCTGGTTTCAGGATATCAATCTTGTAAATTGTGTGATCAACCTAATTACCACAATCCATTAAAATGTACACAATTTATGAAACTTGATCCAATTGCCCGTTACGAGCTTGTGAAACACAAGGGCCTTTGTTTGAATTGCTTAGCTTCTAATCATGTAGCTAACAACTGTCCGTCTAATAATCGATGCCAACACTGTAGAGTAACTCACCATACACTACTACATAGAGAGAAACCGAAACCTGTCGTAAACACTCAAGAAAGGCCCAATGAAACTGATTTTGGAAATAACGCACCAATAGCCTTAAATGTTATCAGAAATAATTGTGATGTTATATTAGCAACTGCGCTAGTTGAATTATTAACAACATCTGAGGGTCAATTCTCGTTCTGTGATAATGTGAAGTGAAAAAAAACTTTTCATATTCGTTTTCATAAGCACTTTTCACTCGAACTTTTCACAAATACATAAATTGCGATTCTCGTATGTATTATGAAAAAAATGTTTCATTCGCACTGTACCCATGAAAATTTTGTAACTGTGTTACCCAAAATTTAAAGCAAATGTCAAAACAGAGAAAAACGTAAACAAAAGTGAATTAAGTTCGTAAAATTTATTTTAAATAATTTTATAAAAATATCTGAATTAATTGTATGGATATTGCTCGAAGAATTCCGGATGAATAAAGGTAAGGCAATGATGTTACAAGCATTTAATTGCAGTAAATAATTTAATTATTTATAGGAATTTTTTGAGAGTGCTGAGACGCATACTTCGTGCTGACCACAATCCATTCGAGATGACAACCGACAAGCACTTCATTGATTTATATCGGCTTACTTTAAATGAACTATATTTGGTGCGCGTATGGTCTAATATTACTTAAAGAAAACAAATTTCATAAAGAATATAAATAAACTATAAATAAATATGCCATACTTTTGCCATTTATCACTGTCCTTTTGGGTCCCAATAATACTGTTAAGGCTCGCCGCTAATTCGTTACACTTTTCGTCTCTAAATTTGGCACCATCTGCAGTTACAAATCTGTAAATATGGGATTAATAAAAGTGTGATTATGGTTATTAAGCTACTTACTTATCGTTTGCAATGTCCACATGCTTTTCTTAATAATTAATTAAATACCCCTTTTGGCTTTCGCTGGCACGCTTTCCTCTTACAATATTCTCTTTTTTTCACTTATAAATAGTCTGTGTAAACAATTTTTTCATATGAAAATATTTTGACAGTTGTTTGCACTGTTACACAAAACAAGAATCGCCAGTGCTGTGCAATCGTGAAAAAATCTTGTTTCGTTCCACTTTTTTTTTTCATATGAAAACGTTTTGATATTTCTTTACATTTTTTCACAGAACGCGAATCAAAAGTACTATGAAAACGTGAAAAAACTTTTCATTTCACCGTTTCACAGAACGAGAATTGACCCTCTGGTAAGAAAATGATAGCCAGAGCACTACTAGACTCAGCATCTCAACCAAATTTTATTACTGAAAGAGTAGCCCAAAGTCTTCATTTATCACTCCAAAAGGGCAAAATTGACATGTCAGCTATTGGCGACAATTCAGTAAAGGCATATTTTTATTGTTCTCTTACATTTAAGTCTATGCATTGTGCTCAAATATTTTCGTTCGATGCCATCATATTACCTTCAATAACAAAATGCCAGCCACATGAACACGTCGATATCGAATCATGGAACATTCCATCAAATATAAATTTAGCTGATCCAAATTTTAATCACCCTGGTATGATAGATTTGCTTATAGGTGGTGGTATTTTTTATGAACTTTTAATGATTGGTCAAATAAAACTTAATGAAAATCTTCCAATTTTGCAAAAAACCACATTGGGGTGGATAGTCGCAGGAGCTTTATTATCGACACTACAATCGCACTGTTCTCCAACCAACAACTCAGTTTTTACGAACGTTTTCGATAAGCTAGATGAAACATTAGAAAGGTTTTGGTTAATGGAAGATATAAATACTCAGTGTGCAAATAATTTTGATGTCGAAGACCAAGAATGTGAAAAGTATTTTCAAGATACAACAACAAGATGCCCAAAAACAAACAAATTCGTTGTTCGATTATTATTTAAACAAACTCCCCAAATTCTTGGTAAATCTTATGATATCACATTTAAACGATTTTTGTCATTAGAAAAGCGGCTTGAACAAAACGAGCAACTTAGGGAAGAATATTCAGCATTCATCAAAGAATACATCAACATGGGTCATATGAAGTTAGTTCCCAAACATCAAACAATGTATGAATCACTTAATTTTATTTCTCATCACTGTGTAACTAAAATTGACAGTTCAACAACAAGGCTTCGAGTAGTTTTCGATGCTTCTTGCAAAACATCAAATGGGGTATCGCTAAATGATATACTTCAAACTGGCCCAACCTTGCAAGATGACTTGTTTACTATATTATTTCGCTTTCGAATGCATCGATTTGTTTTAATGGCCGATATCGCCAAAATGTTTCGACAAGTGTTCGTCCATCCTGAAGAAACAAGGTATCAGTGTATTTTATGGAGAAACTCATCAACAGAAGATGTGGATTTTTATCAACTACAAACAATAACATATGGCACTAGCTGTGCAACATATTTAGCTATAAAGTGTTTGCAGCAACTCGCTAAAGAAAGTGCATCAATATTTCCTGTTGGTTCTGCGATTACTTTAAGAGATTTTTACGTAGATAATCTCATGACCGGCGCTAATACCATAGAAGAAGTAATGGAAATAAAATCTCAAGTGGTTCAGCTACTTAAAACTGGTGGATTTCCATTACGAAAATTTGCAACAAACGTGCCACACATTATCGAAGATATCAACCTAGCAGACAGAGAGCAAGTCATTCAATTACATGGTAGTGAATTTATAAAGGCTCTCGGTTTAAAGTGGTCACCGCATGAAGATAAATTTCTTTTTAGTTATGAAATGCCACACTCATCAACAAAAATAACTAAACGCAAAATATTATCACACATAGCCACGTTTTTTGATCCACTAGGTTGGATAAATCCTATCATCGTTACTTGTAAATTACTCATGCAGCGGTTATGGATATTAAAGCTGGATTGGGATGAAAGTGTTCCGCAATCAATTGCCACACAATGGGAGATAATTTGTCAACAACTTCCACAAATCTCTCATATAAAAATTCAAAGGTTAGTACATTTTGATACCAGTACTGAAATTCATGCCTTTGCAGATGCTAGTACCAAGGCCTTTGGGGCATGCATATACGCTGTATCTAGAAGTGATGGTAAAACCTTTTCATCGTTGTTATGTGCGAAATCCCGTATAGCACCAACTAAGGCAGTCACTTTGCCTAGACTGGAACTGTCTGCGGCATTATTATTGGCAGAGTTGCTTGAAGTGATATGCCAAATTCTTAACCCATTTTCTAACAATGTTCACTGCTGGTCGGATTCATCAATAACTTTAGCATGGATAAGTGGGGATTCATCAAAATGGAAAAATACAAACCTGTACAGCAAGTTTTAAATGGCATCACTGTCCAACAGCAGACAACCCTGCCGATTTGGTATCAAGAGGAGTTAAGGTGATTGATATCATCAACAATAAGTTATGGTTTGAAGGTCCATTTTTGAAGAAACCCTCTGATTGCTGGCCACATCTTTCACCTCTAAATAAAGAAGATATTCCTGAACAAAGAAGGGAGGTTACTTCCCTTTTAGTAGATACATCGTCAAATATATTCAATGATTTTAAATATGTTAAAAACTACAACAAAATGATTCGGATTTTCACTTACGTAAAACGATTCATTGGGTTAGTTAAAAAGCTAAAGGAGGTCCAGACTGGACGCCTACAGCCGATGAAGAACAACAAACATTATTGATGTTATGTTCTGCAATTCAACGAGACGAATTTCCCAAAGAATATAAAATGTTGTCTACAAACAAAGCAGTAGATCGTCGTTCAAAACTAGTGTCGCTGTCACCATTCATAAGAGATGATTTAATCCGTGTTGGCGGTCGCCTTATGAATGCTTCGTTGCCTTTTGATACAATTCACCCTATTGTTCTCCAAAATCACCACCCATTCGTTCGTACATTAATTAATCACTATCATCGAATTCACATGCACGCTGGAACTCAAACACTCAACAGTCTTCTTCGTGATCGTTTTTGGATAATAAATGCTCGCAACACAATTCGCCACATAATACATAAATGCATAACTTGTTATCGTTGTCGACCTGAAATCACTCACCAAATAATGGGACCACTGCCAGAAGACAGAATTAAACCTTCGTACCCATTCTCCATTACTGGCGTAGATTACTGTGGCCCATTCTTGATAACTCATAGAATAAGAGGTAAACAACCAACAAAGGTTTATATTGCCGTATTTATTTGCTTCACAACAAAAGCTATACACATGGAGCTGGTATTGGATCTCACAACGGTGTCATTTATAGCTGCTTTGAAGCGCTTTATTGCCAGAAGAGGTAAATGCAACACAATATATTCTGATAATGCTACTAACTTTGTGGGATCAAATAGAGAATTAAAATCACTACTTCAACATTTTTTAACATCGACCCATATAGTAGCAGTGGAAGATTTTTGTAGACAACAAGGTATAACATGGAAGTTCATACCCCCAAGATCCCCACATTTTGGGGGCTTGTGGGAAAGTGCAGTCAAGCAAGCCAAATATTTTCTTCGTAGAGCTGTGGGTACTTATCTTTTTACATATGATGAGCTGCAAACCGTTTGTTGCCAAGCTGAAGCTGTTATAAATAGCAGACCACTAACACCCATGTCTAGTGATCCTAATGACCTTCGTGCTTTAACACCATCACATTTTTTAATTGGCAGAACCGCAAATACAATCCATGAGCCACCTGTTGGCAACGCAGTTTCTGGAACACTTAAAAGATATCAACAAATACAATGGGCCCATCAATGTTTTTGGCAACGGTGGCAAAGGGAATATATCAATGAACTAGAAAAGAAAACCAAATGGACTTCGCAACAAACTAATCTACAACTAAATGATATGATACTAGTAAAGGAAGATAATGCTCCTCCATTAAAATGGCAATTAGGTCGCATAGTAGAAGTAATAAAGGGACCAGATGGCCTAGTAAGAGTCGTGGTTGTTAAAACCCGTGATGGTCAACACAAAAGAGCTATTACAAAAATATGTAGATTGCCAATAGAAAACAATTTAAATAATTGAACCAGTTTAAGGCGGGGGAGTATGTTGAGTTCTTAATGGGTTAATAAGAATATTAACCAGTTTACAGTTTCACAAAAATTTCTATTTACTTTATTTCTGCTAATTGTTTATTTTTTATATTGCACACAAAACTCTCATTTAAATTTAACTAATTTGTCTCTTCATTTCAACCAACAAAAAACATAACAGCCGTTAGTGGACACTCTACATTAAATGTGTAGAGCATTGTCAAACTAGGCATCGATATTTTTTGTTAAGTCAACAAATTAGCTACATCTTATCGTCGTTACTGCCTAAGAATAATTATTAACATTCAACATAAGTTTCTTTTTGGTACATCTTGTTTATAAAATAAATAAATTGTCAAAAGAAATGTATGCATAGTTAGTTCAGTTCAATTATTGTAATCGTCAATACCGGTTTGAATACTGTTTAATCAACATAGAAAAATAAAATAATAAAATTTTAAAATTTGTAACACAATAAATAAAGGTTTACTTTTTTTAATCGGCGACACCGGGTTGAAAACTATCAATCTAAACAGTAATAAATTGTGACAAAGTCAGATCCTTTTCGTAGTTAATTAATGGCTCTCCTCGAGAACTGCATAAAGGGACGCCCTACGTGACACACGGCATCTATGGCTAAGAAACACTGGGGGTCCTTTGTCTTCTTAAATTAACTAACTTAAGGAAATTGTTGCAAAAATACAAAATATCACAGTTACATTTCTTTTTATTATTGGGAAATGGAAAAATGTCATAAGTTTACGTTTTAGATTAAACTTAAATTGACATATACAAATTTTAACTTCTTTTTATTATTAAGTGACAAAATAGTTTAGGGCCTCCGATAAATAAAAAGTTTAATAGGGGCAACATCAATTATAGGAAAGCCAATTATGCCGTAATGTATAATATGTGCTTGCGATATTTTGTATTGCAGTCAGCAAACAAAATTATTACATAAAAGCGCAAATTCAAATTTTTTTATTTAAGACGGGCACGTGAGCGATAATTGACTCACGCTCAAGTAAGATCACGAACCAAAAATTACAATCATGCACAATACTTTTTTTTAATGCATACTTTCATTTGTTTCCTGAAATAATATATTTTCTTTCAAGTTAGGAAAATTAACCAGTTTGTTTTTAATTTATAATGAGTTTTTGTGGAAAAAAAATTGAAAATAAGTTAAAACGTTTTCCTACAAAAACTAAATTTTTCCTCGATTTAAGAAAAATTTACTTAAGTTTTTGGTTTTTAATTTATCTGAAGAAATCTTTAGGAACAAAATCCTAAACCTAAGTTTATTATTTCCTAAAAATTAGAAAACTTTTACTTAAAAAAATAATTTATCCAAATTTTTGATATTTATCTGAACTAATAAGTTACATGAACATTTTTCCTAGAAATAGTTCATCAGTTTCTAAAACCAAATAAATTGTTATTATTTAATAGGAAACAATTTATTACTTTTTGTTTTTAATGGTCTGAAAACAATTCTTAAAAATTATTAAGTGGTAGACTTAAAAACTGAATTTAGAAATGACTTTCTAAAAATTTGGATAATTTTACTACTCGTGAACACACATTAATTTCAAGTACTTTCTCATTTTAAGTTAGACACATTTTTTGAACTAAATGGGAGTAAATTATATTCTAATTTTTTGAACTAAACTTAGTTTTATTAGTATGCAAATTTCTTAAAACTAAGATGTTTTTTTTTTTAAATTGTTAAATTTAATATACTTGTTTTTTCCTAAAATCAAGAAATATTACTTAGAAATGATATGAACTATTTCTGAGTATATAAACTATTTCGTTTTCACTTTAATTTAGGAATTTTTATTCATTTTAAGAAAATTTTTTCTTAGTTGAAATAAAATTTAATTTAAATTGAGTAAAATTTTTAAATTATTTTAAAGGAAATTTTGGATTAATTTTTAGTTCATGTATTTTTTTTTTGGGTGTTTTTCAGTGCACACAGGACCAAGACTTAAACTTGTTTCGCCAAAAGTGTTATCCCCTTTTTGGGAAGGGTTAAAGCCAAAATGACGGATCCAATATGGCGATAATAAGTTAAAATTTTAGTCTAAACATATGGAAATTATGTGTTAGTGTGATTTTGAAAATTGAATAACTTAAGTTAGCCAAAACAATTTTAAATGATTGAAAAACCTTAAGTGTTGTTAAAATGTGCTGATAACACACATGGATCCAATATGGCGTAGTATTAATTCGATTACCAAAAATTCATATAATTATTTTTTTTTTCTTATTTTTAAGAAAAATTAGCTTCCTCTGTTTCAATCTAAAAACTGGGGCTTTAAATGATACATTTGTTTTTCTTTCACACATAAAATTAGAATTTAAGTGTAAGTTAAATTTTAGCAGGATACATATTCAGTTATCGGGCCAAGTAAAATAATGGTACTTTTAATGCATTCTAAATAAAATGCTTAAATAAAAAGCTTTTTAAATTTCGTTATTGGTATACACAAAAAAAAAAATATTAATCAAAAATATTAATAGTTTTGAAATTTGGCGCCCAACGGAGATAGTTTTTTTAGGCCGGAATTTAATTAAAACTGGTAAAAATTTTACACATTTTCAATGGAAAGAAAATCAAATAACAAAAATTTAAAAAAAATACTAACAGTAAAATGTATCTTAACTAATTTAAAACAGTTAATAAATAAAGTAAAATTTAATTTAGCTTTGAAAGTTAAAAAGAATCATAAACAAATAACTACAAAGGCGACATTTTTATAAGTTGTTTTTTTTTTTATCAAATTACTACTTTTTTCATAGTTAACTGCAATAACTGATAAAAAAAATAATTATGTATTACGCAAATACCTTCCCTGATATTTTCTTTTACCGTCGGCAAAAATGTATGCTTTACACATACAAATAAAAAGAGAATTATTTTAATTTTTTTTTTTCTAATATTTTTATTTTTTCATTCATTTTTTTATTTTTGTATAGAATGGTAGTAAGAACCGTTGACTTGTTTTTTTTTTATTTTTTATGTATCCTTTTTTCCATTTAATTATTTTAAAGTTTTTTTTTATACAATTTTATTGAAGGAATGTGTTGTTTTAATTAATTAAATATATAATTAATAATTTGTTTTGTTTTAGCCATAATTATACCATTAATTATTATTTCTGTTTTTTTTTCTATTATATAAGTGTTTTTTTTTATTTATTTATTTTCTTACAAATGTTCAACACTTAAAAATTTCATTTCACAATATATTTATATATTATTTTCTTTAGGAATTTCTTTTTTGAAAATCAAATAAATTTTAAATTTTATACAAAAAAAAAAAATAAAAATTAAATATAGTATAAAAAAAATATTACACTCAAAAAAGGAGAAAAATTTTAGTTTTTTTATAAAACTTTTTATGGAAAAAAAAAAAATAAAAATAAACAATTTTTTTTTATACAAAATTAAATTACAATTTAACTTGGTTTGTTTTTTACAACTTACTTGACTAAAAAAATTTAGATAAATTTTAACTATTTTTTTTGTAGTTTTGTTTTTTTTTTTTTTTAGAGGGGCGTATAAATTGTTGTGGTGTTGTATATCATTGTTTTTAATATTTAATTTTTTATATTTTTACCTACAACTTTTTTATTTTTTTTTTTATTTTTTACTTTTTGACTAAAATAACTAAAGAATTCTTAGTGAGAATCTCTGGTTGATTTTTTTAATATTATTATTTTTTTAAGATTTTTTTTGTGTTTATATTTAAAAATGTATTAAGATAAAAATTCCTACTGGCTAATGACTTAACTATTTACATAAGATAGGGATAGAAGGGGAGCACAAGAAAAACAATTTACATTAAAATAAAAAAATAAAATTAAATAAAATTTATAAAAACAATTTAATGAAAAAGTGTTGTAAGTAGGTTTTATCTCTTCCAAAAATAGTGTTAAAAAGTGTTTGGTTTTTGAAAAAAAAAAAAAAAGTTTTGTAATATATAAACTTTTATTTAAAATTTACCTTGTTTAAAACGGCCTTCATTTAAAATTTATGTTTATCGATTTTTTTTTTCCAAAATTATTAAACACTTTTTAACACAATTTTCATTTTTTTGTTTATTGAGTTTTTTTAATATTGTTTTTATTGATTTTATTTAATTTTTTCTTTGTTTTTATTTTTTGCTTAATATTAAATATTTGTTTTTTTTTAACCAAAATTAAAATTATAAAATAAGGATTTTTTAAAATATTGTTTATAAAACATCACTTTGTAACTCGTTTGATTTGATTTGAATTGCCTTTGTTTTTTTTTTTCTTATTTCAAGTATTTATAAAGTTTTTTAAAAACTTTTTATTTCGTTTTAATTTAAAATAAAATTTCTTTAAGAATTTAGTTTATAAAAAAAAAAACACAAAATTCACTCGGTTGTTTTCTTTAATAAAGAAAATCTAAGAAAAAAAAAATATTAAAAATTGTTTAATTAACACAGACTAATGCACTGGTTTAGCTCTTCAGTTAGTTGTATTTTTTTTTACAACACTGTATTTTCATAATACAACTCTAATGTTTACCGTTGTTTTCCAACCTACACTCAAAGAAAAATGTTTGATAATTTAGATCATTAACTTAACGAATTTAAATTCTCTTGAAGATTATAAAATTGTTTCTAAAAGTATTAGGAATCACGATTTAAAGAAACAAATTACCAGCGACCTAATTCAATAAAAAACTTGAGAAAAAAAGTAATGATTTTTTAAATCATCATATCAAAACATTTTGACAAACATTTCTCAAACTATTTCTATATGTTCATGATTTTTTTCTAATTTATTTTCAATCTATATGAAAATGTGGTGCCCAACAAGAAACTACGCAACACTAGATCAGTGATTTTAACGATCACTAAAACGAAGTTATAATATCAATTTTATATTTAAAGTATCCAAAAAAAAAAATACATTTATAATTTTTTGGAATATGAAATTTGGCGCCCAACGTGGGCCATCATTTTGAAGCGATAGCACAATCACGGTTAATTTCTATAATCAACAAGGATTTTCCTTAATCGTGTTTACACATTTGTAAATAAAATTTTAGATGGTCATAAATTGCCTACACCTTTTTAATTCGAAATAAAAATTTCTCTTTTTCATTTTTAAACTTTTCAAATTTAAGTGTTTTTCCTATACAGAAAAAACATTTCTTAACATCTATGAAGCACTTCATTGCCAATATATTCAATGAAAATATTCATAGAATATATTTTCGTATATCCTGGGAGGATTATATGTTATGGCGTTGCTAATAAAATGTCTCATGAAATCGATAGAACTGCCTTAGAATTCAACCAAATGAAACATTATATTAATTGTAATGAAATATTGCATAAATTTTATGAAAAATTTAATGTTATATATGAAAAAGTGTTTACATCAAAAACAAATTTCAATAAAATTAGGAAGTTTTTCATTAATGTGTACAAATTGTTTGTTCATTTGATCAATATTTTCAATATTTCCAGAGGAATCCATTCTACGATTTCAATTACGTAAAAAATCACCGGCCAGATTTTGTCTCTGAAAAATGTTCTTCATTTCCATGAAAAGTTTTCGATACTCACTACATTTTTGTACAAAATTGTATCTCTAAAATGGTTTAAAAAAAAAATAAATTATCAAACATTTTTCTTTGCCTCAAAAGAAATCGACATTCATATTTTGTCCTTTGACTCTAATAATCGAAATCTTCAGAATGTCTTTAATCACACACAAAGTCCTTGTAATTTTAAGACGATTCATAACCAAACCATGCGGCTGAGGCTGCTGCAGCGGCAGCAGCTGTTGTATGCTATTCTCCCGAACCACCAAAGGTATTAAAGTGCCTTACTGCGCCCGGTGCGGCACCGGCTCCAAATTGCAGACTCCATTCGAAGAGACGCCGTGCGTGCAATTGTTGCTGTTGCTGCTGGTGATGATGATGTTGCTGCTGATGTTGATGATGATGCAGAGAGTGTGGATTTAAATTTAAATGGTGCATACCAGCTGCTCCACTAACACCCAGTGCCGAAGAAACCGATGATGGTGAGGGCGCCGATGAGGAGGCTTGTAGAACGCCACTACTGCTATTGCCGCCCGGTGAGGCCTGTGGCTGCTGCAGATGTTGATGATGAGCGGAGGAATGTTGCAAGGCCTGATCACTGCTGTGGAATAGATGTGGATGATGGGCGGGATTTAGATGAGGATGTTGATGGTGATGATGATGTGCAGCAGCATTATGATAACGCATGGGATCTATGTACATAGCAGCTGCTGCAGCGGCTGCTATGGAAGAGGCTTGTTGTTGTTGCTGCTGTTGTTGTTGTTTCACTTGTGATAAATGCTCGTTATCATTATTTTTGTTGTTATTGTTGTTGTTATTTGTAGATCCCAATGGACTTTGAGGTGACATCACATTTGTGGTCATGGTGGCCGATGAACCGGCCGATGAGGAGGGTGTATTGGGTCCATGTTGTTGTTGTTGCTGTTGATGCTGGTTATGTTGGTGTTGCTGCTGTTGCTGTTGTTGCTGATGTAGGGAAGCAGGAGTTGACGCAGCTGCAGCTGAGTTCGACTCCTGGATTTCTGATTGCTAGTGAGCCGTCAGCTGATGACCCGCTGCCGATTGCATATTTTGTGGACTTAACATCGGCGGACTATGGCTATGACTGTGAGTACCCATGGGACTGCCATGCATATCATGATGTGGATGATAGCCACCATGACCATGCATATGGCCCGGAGGCATACCATCCATCATATCGCCGCCCATTGTATTAGGCGGGGTCATACGTTTCTCTTTTTGCCTTCGATTGCAGAACCACACTCGAACCACTTCCTTTTCGAGTTGTAAACTATCTGCCAGCGAGGAGATTTCTTGAGCAGAAGGCTTTGGCTGTTTATGGAAATGTTGTTCTAGAGCTCCCTTAACACTAACCTCAATGCTGGTGCGCTTCTTACGTTTTCTGCCTTGAGCAGCAATTTTGTCAATGCTGGTTGGCGAGCCCGTAGTAGAATCAGCTTCCTCCAGCCATTTTTGCAGTAAAGGCTTTAGTTTGCACATATTTTTAAAGCTCAATTGTAATGCCTCAAATCGGCAGATGGTTGTCTGGGAGAAAACATTGCCATAGAGGGTGCCTAGCGCTAAGCCGACGTCGGCCTGTGTGAAACCCAATTTTATCCGACGTTGCTTAAACTGTTTGGCGAATGCTTCTAAATCATCGGAGGTGGGTGTATCCTCTTCACCGCCACTGATATCACGATCCCCATGCATATGATGGGGATGTATAGGTAGAGAAGGTGATTCACCTCTTAAGGCATGATGTAGAGGAGCCACACTTTGATGATGAGCAGGATGAGCTGGATGTAACATACCATTCATGGCATGATGGTATTGCAAGGGAGAGCCCCCAGTGGGAGCATAATGAGCAGCTGCATGCACGGGAGCATGCCAGGCATGAGGCGAAGCCATGCCCTGTTGTACTCTGTGTTGCTGTGACAAGTGAGACATTTCCTGTTTAACATCGGCGGGATGATGATGCGAGTGATGCGACTGTAGAGCCCAGGGATCTGTGGGAGGTAATGAAGTCCAGGGATTTGAGCTTAAACCACCGGTAGGGGTTACTGAACTTAAGCTGGCCGATACAGATCCCGAACCGCCGCCACCACCTCCCGCTCCTATGGTACTGGGACTAGGAGATGAGGGTAACTGATGATGAGCGGCTGCTGCAGCGGCGGCAGCATGATGATGGTGATTGTGTTGCATATATTTCATTTCACCAGCATCTGTGGCCGATCTTGGCGATGACGTGTGATAACCACCGCCCAATGCCATATCCAGATCACCACTGGAGGGTGTCATGTATGAGGTGGCGGCCATCCCCACCGCTCTAGGGCTGTTCAGGCCCTCCACGCTGGCGGGGTAGGGCTCCAAGTTGGGGCTCAGTTTAACGACTTTAAAAACCGATCTGTCAAAAGAAAGACCAGGGTCCCTATGCTCATTCCACTCAAACCGTGAGGCAACCGTCTTGAAGTCTTGCGTCGTAACGAATACAAACGAGAATTATAACCAGCAAAAGCGTTGAGCGGGGCTTTTTCGTATGGAAAAAAGCCAAAGCTCAACAATGATTGAGACAAAGCAAGAAAATAAAATCAAAAATATAAAATCACAAAAAATTGTTTTGTTCAGAGCAACAAGTTGAAAATTAATTTCGTGTTAAGCAGGTGTACTGATAATCATGAAAAAACCCGACGGCTTTTTGGGGTAAGCAAAAATTCTTGAGCAGCTTTTTTCCGTTTTTTTTTTTTTTTGTTTAGGGGGGAGTTTGCACAACAACAATTTTGAGCTATTGTTTGGTTAAAGCACTGTTGTAAATTCTTGGTAGTTGTTTTTTTTAACTGTTTTACACTTTTAAAAAATTTTTAAAAATTATTTTTTCTATTGAGGGTTGTTTTTTTTTCTTAATTAATTGTTTTAACAATATTTATTGATAATTTTGTTATATGTTAAACAATTTATTTTATTTAAATTTTTTAAAAATTCTTTTAAAATTTCACACTCGCTTTTGAGATTTTTTTTCTTTTCTCTAAAACCCGCCGTTACTCCAAATTTATGTTGGAGTTTCGTGTTGAAGTTGTTTTAAAGAAGTGTTTGTATAAATATTTTCTAACATTAGTTTGAATTTCATTCAAATATATTTCTTTTTTGTTGTATTTAAAAAAAGAATATTATTTATATATATTTTTATTTATTTTTTTAATATTAATGCGGAGTGTTTAATAAATTCACGTGTAAACTCGTGGAGCTATCGAAGTGAACTAACGTCATGCATCGTCAAACGAAGGTACAGAGAGCAAACAGAAGACAAGAAAGAAACTACTACTACAAAATTTAAAAAGCACATTCAAACAACACATAGAAATCCAACAATAAAATACTATACGCAATTTCGATGTGGAAATGAACTAAACGAATAAACAAGAAGAACAAGAAATTTCTTAATAAAATAAAATTCCAGTGCAACAAAAGAGAGAATGTAAGAAAGAGGAGATACGTGTCAAATTAAAATGTGTATAATTTTAGTTAAACCAGAAAGGGAGAGTTATATTACTGATTCTTGGTAAAGGAAAATAACGGCTTAGGAGCAAAAGAGATGGCATATCAAGAGTTATTATGTGAGTTAGAATGTGTAATAAGAAAATTCATATTGGATTTTTAGTTAATGTTTATCATTCAACTGAAAAGTTATTGCGAGAGTACAAGAGCGAGTTTTAGTTTAGCAAAAAAGAGTATTAGTTTATTCCATCGATGAAGAGTTTCAATATGATTTGTTGGTTGAATTTATGATTATGTAGAGTAATGCGGAAATTGTTGTTTTATTATTAAGCAGAAATTTGAAAGAGCAACTCTGATTTTTTTATTGAGGGAGAAGTAAAGGAATATAATAGGGGGTTTTCCAATGTTACGCCTATTTATTACATTTAAACAATTGCCCGGTATCTGGTTATTGCTATTTGTTCCAGCATAGTGACATTTTTAATTACTGTTTACCTTTGAGTGCTAGAAAGAGAACAAAATTTGAAAACCGCAAAATAAGAAACCTTATACCAAAAGACACAACAACACCCTCTCTCTCTAAGCATTATTTAATGTAAAACTATTTTTTTTTAATGGTCACTTAAGAATCTGTTTCTTATCAAAATAACAAACTGTTAAAAGTCTAAAGATTCATCTTCTAACTCAAGGAACACTTTCTTGTTGCTTTTCTTGGTCTGTCCAAGCATTGGCAGGCAAATGTCCGCTGATGTTAGGAATAATTTGTTTGTTTGTGTTCAAACTGGTCCTACTCTTGCTTATAATAACATATTCAAAATGAAATGAAGAAAAAAAAATAAATGCTCATTTTATGCCGCCAACTCTTTTGGAAGGAAGTTTTTATTATTTCAATATTTTGGGCTGTGTTACTCTATTTATTAAAGCTTTAGCTACAGTTGGACTCTGTCTGTTGTTCCTTAAATAGACGCGTAAACAAAAAAATTTTCATATGAAAAACTTTATATATTATTTGGAAAATTTCCGCAAACGAAAAAGAAAAACTCATCTTTTTAACAACTTTTGCTTTCGTTATACAGCATGATTTGTGAAGGTGGTGGTGGTGATGCTGATGACGATGGTGGACGGTATTATTTTGGTGGTTGTAAAAAGACTCATTTTCAACTCATTTCTAGCATCCAGTGGGTGGTGTCACTTACGCTTGACTAAAGTTTATGTCGTTACATTTTTATTTTTCGGTCGTTCATCGTTGTCGTCGATGTTGTTTAGTGTCTTGCTTTGTTTGTTATTGTGGCGTTATTGTCATTTATGGAAAAATAAAATTGAGGAAAAAAAATCAGTGTTGTATTTTTAGAATATTGTAAACAAAATTTAATATTTGTGTAAATTTTTACATATAATCATAATTTTAAACAAAGGACTTGAAGTACAAATTTGTGAAATTAATATTTAGAGATACCGTTGCCTTGTTAAAGCTGCGCATGCTGTTTGTACTTTTGCGAAAATATCTTTCAAACTCCATAATAATAATAGCGAAAAGTATTTTTTGTTTTTTTTTTTTTCTATGATTGTGATTTTCTAATGTCTGAAAATAAAAAAAAATAAATTTTTGTGGTGTTTATTACAAATTTTTTTCTCCGCATATTAGATTAAAAATTTTGCAGATAAGAAGTTATCAACTTAACTGTCGATTTTATTTTTTAATAGGAATTGGCACAATAAATTTAAACATGACACCTAAATTGAAAAATTAGTGTATTTTGGAGTATTTTCTTTAGTTAAATCGTAATGAAACTTTTGTAATTGTGTATTTACTGAATTGTGGCAGCACTGTAGACACTTTAAAGTTCGTTTGTCATTTTGACATGATTCGACATTTTATATAGATTTCTATTCGTTGAAAATTTTTAAATATTAAATAAAAAAAAACAATGATTTATGGTGCCCGAACTTGCCAATTTCGCAACGGAAAAGCATTTAAATCTCAAGCAATTGATGCAGATGGGATTCATCTCAAGTTTTTGAAGTTAATTTTTCCAGCAATATCTTACCATTTTACACATCTTATAAATACAATTAATACCACTTCTATAATACCAGATATTTGGTTAATTGGTTTAATTATTCCGATTCCGAAGGTTAAATTTCCAAGATTATCGACCTAAAAGATTTCTTCCTGTATGCTCTAAAATCTTAGAAGTTATATTAAGACAGCAAATGTTGTCTCATTTGAGGGCTTCTTATAAAATATCTGACTTTCAGTCAGGTTTTAGAAAGGGTAATAATACTACCGGCAGTGGCGTAGCAGAGTCATTAAGGGCCCGTGTGCAAAACATCAAACTGTGCCCCTAACAAAGAAAAATTCAAAATCACTAACAAGTACAAAAAATCATAAAATATTTTATTATAAATCACGACTTATTAATATATTAGCTTGTTTACCATACTTGGTATTTTATCATTGGCATTGAAATTTCATTAGCATTAGTTAAATAATGCTTTGGTAAAATGGCAATGAAATTATCTGGATATTTAACTTGCTTTACATAGGCTGTTTTATAAAATGTTCCACTCGGGATTTCTCCCGAACCGGCTCTAAATTTATTAACGCAATTGTCATGGTAGTTTAAAAATTTTCGCTTTCCATTTCGTTCGTATAAAAATGGGTAAAGCTTTTTCTCAGTTTTGCCCTAACTCGCTGAGTTTTTGAGATACCGGTCATTTTACAAAATGGTGAATATTTAAAAAATAAGCAAGTCAATTTTAGCGTTTTTCTATTAAATTTTTATTTATTTATTTATTTATTTATTTATTTATTTATTTATTTCAGTCTATGGACACAAAACTCCTTACAGACTATGATTAAAGCAAATGTAATATATAATAATTTAAAATTAGCATAAAAAATATTTATAAGAAAAATAAATTTTATCGTAATACGGCAAAAAGAAATAGTTTAAAATTATCTTTTGTTGTGCAAAATTCAATAAATGATTTAGATTTTTTCTGAAGACTCAAATTAATATGATTAAAAGTAATAAATGTGCGGGTTAACGTACCATTGATAGCATAATTAGTCCGATGTATTGGAACATTAAAGGCATCAATAAACCTAAGACTTCTTAATGGAACATAAAATGGAATCAAAGATAGCAAGTCAGGACAATCAATATTATGATTGATTATATCAAATAAAAGTAAAGCCGATTGAAAAGTTCGGCGGAATTCTAAAGTTCGCAAACCAATAAAAAGGCATTTAGATTCATATTGAACAGATTCCAGGTAATAAAGTGATCTTAACGCAAATTTTATAAATAAACGTTGAACTCTCTCAATACGGGAGATATAAGTAGAGACATGAGAACTCCAAACGACAGAAGCATATTCTAACTTCGATCTCACGAAGGAAGTATAAATATATGTAAGTGTGTAAGGATCAGAAAATTCATAACAATTTCTCTTTAAAAAAGCAAGCATTTTATAAGCTTTAGGAACAATATACTCAATATGAGGTACAAACGACATAGCGGTATCAAATACCACACCTAAGTCGAGTTTAGATTTAATTATTTTTAAATCATAGTTATTAATATTAAAAACAAAAGAAATAGAATGCAAAGACCTATAAAACGAAATATGATGACACTTGCCGAGATTTAAATGTAGGTTATTTTTATTTACACCACTCTCCAAGATTATCCAGATCGTTTTGTAAATCAAAAACATCCCTCAGTGAGTCCACTTGTAAAAATATTTTTAAATCATCTGCATATAAAAGAAATCTTGATTTCTTAAAGCAAAGAGAAATATCATTAATAAATAAATTAAAAAACAACGGGCCCAAAACGCTACCCTGAGGTACACCCGAAGTTTGCATATAGGGTCTGGATTCAAGGCCTTCAATTACAACTGTACATACCCTATTAGATAAATATGACTTGATCCAGCATAAAAAATTTGAATGAAAGCCAAATTGCAGTAATTTTGAAAAAAGAATAGAATGTGACAATTTGTCAAATGCTTTAGAAAAATCGGTATAAATTACCTCAACTTGGCTGCCATGTTCAAGAACAGTTAAACAATATTCACTAAAAACTGTTAAGTTCGTTACCGTAGATCTACCAGAAAAAAAACCATGTTGGTTAGGAGATATCCAAGATTTTGTTAAGAAAAACAACTTTTCATATACAACATGTTCAAAAATTTTTGAAACGCAGGATAACTTGGAAATAGGTCTGTAACACATCACGTCATCCCTCTTCCCATCCTTAAAAACTGGTGTAATTGTTGCCGATTTCCATCGATCAATAAAAACACCTTCTTTTAGCGATAAATTAAAAATATATGTTAGAGCAAGTGTTAGGGAAGAAGCACATTTTTTCAACAGATAAGCACAGAGACTCTGATTAAAAGCCGTTCTTAATTTTAGAAATTGCATTAGATACATCTTCTTCAGAAATAACCAAAAACCCAATATTCAAATTAGTGTAAGGTGTTGAAGAGGAAAAATTATTAACTGTTAAAGACTCGAAATTAGATTTAAAGAAAGATGCAAACATATTGACAGCATCATCACATGATTGTGAAATATTATTTTCAAATTTTACTGTTGCTGGAATATCTGAAGTTTGTTTTCTGGATATTATGAATGACCAAAAAGCTTTTAGATTACTCTTAATTTCCTGCTCCTTTTCGATGAGATATTGCTTGTAGAGAAATTTATTTAAAAAATTGAATTCGCTTTGGTAATGAAAAAATTTTGCTCTACATTCAAAATCACCAGAGTTAATGAATCTTTTATGAAATTTATTACGAAGGTTCTTTAGCTTTTTTAAGGCACTAGTATACCATGGAAGTTTATACGGCTTAGTATTCTTTAACGGAATATTATCAAGACAAACAGATACAACTTTATTTAAAATTGAATTGAGCACATCAAAATTACAAAGGTTAAAATTAAAATTATTGCAAGTTAAAGATCGGGAATATTTAAAAGAATTATATTTAGACATTTCAATTATTTTAATTCGCAAGTCAAATCAATTTAAAAATTATGTTTGAAATGATTTGATTCAAATGAAATTAATTAATCAATTTCAATTTTAAATTTTATTTAATAAATTAATTCATAAAATATATAATCAAGTCGCTGATTTGCAAAGAGAATTATTTTTTCCGCGAATTAATTCAATAAAACTTTGTCTTTTTCAAAGTCTGCATTCACATTTTCATAGAAAAAAACTATTTACTACTCTCAACAAAGGGCCCCTGTCGGCCATGGGCCCTTGTGCAGTGCACCACCCAGCGACCATTAACTTACGCCACTGACTACCGGTTTACTGCTGGATAGAGTTTTGGTAGAAAAACTTCTTAATCAATATGAATTTAGCTCAAACGGACGTAGTCAGTTTGTGCAAGTAGGTGAATTAAAGTCACAGTCTGTTGTAGTTTATAGAGGCATTCCTTAAGCGTCTATACTTGGGCCATTGCTATTTCTATTGTATATTAATGACATTTTTCAGAATTTATCTTTTTCGACATGTTTTACATATGCTGATGATATTCAATTTTTAGCAACTTCGGAGTTTTCTAATTTACAACGGTTTGAGAATTGTGTTAATAGTGATATTGGTCGTATAGTGGGAATGGTCTTAGGCCTATTTTCTAGAACTTAACCTATTAAAGTGTAAAATCATTTTTTCGAAATATTTTGATATAAATTTAAATATTTTGCTGGATATAAAGCCTTTGGATATTGTCTCACAATATAAATCATTGGGTCTTATTTTGGACAATAGTCTTTCTTTTGATCAACATGTTAATTTGGTAATATCTAGAGTCTGTTGGATACTGCGTAGGCTCCATAATGCTGCATGTTACTTGACGTTCACTGTACGATACCGTGTTGCCCTATCGTTGTGTCTTCCACATTTTCTTTATTGTATTGAGGTTTACTCACATTGTACATCTGCTAGAAATATAGATCGGTTGGAAAAATGCTTCCAATAGAGTTATTCGTTACACTTATGAACTTCATGTTGCTGAATATCGAAGACATGTTTTCGGATGTGATTTTAGTCAATATATAGACTTAAGGTAAATTTATTTTTTCTATAAAGCTGTAAAATATACACTTTAAAAAATGCTTGTAAAATTACTACTATAAAATGGGCAAAGTTTTATGTAATATTACGAAAATTCGGTAAATATAAACACCAAATGAGTAAAACTTTTTTGTGCACACTTTCAGATACAATAATACACACACAAAGTATTTTTAGGCACTATGTATTTACAATTAAACACATTATGCCTAAAAATAGTATTGTTTTGTTGAATAAAAATTTTACGCACAAAGATTGTTAATATACTAACTTATAGTAGTAACAAAAAAATATGACATTTTGAAATTGAAAAAAAAAATCTATGAAATTTTCAAACCTAAAAAATAGATTCGTTAGTTTTTTAAATTTATCAATTATTTGGAATTTCTAAACAATAAATTTATTATTTTTATTCCCGCTGTGAGTTAACAAACAATTAAATTATGGTTTTTATTGTGAATTACTAAATAATAAATTTATTGTTTTTTATAACACAATAAAATTTTTTTTGCTTTATAATTTTCAATATCATGATAGAAAATGTGCGCATTTTTGTAGGATATTTCCGCATTTTTATGTACATTTACAGGAAAATCGTGTTTCTTTACGCACAAATTTGGTAAATTTACTCTTTAATTTTAAAATTTCATTGAATTTTTACGCACTTTTAATGTAATTTTACCTATTTTGTGTTCACCAATTTACGCATAATGGGTGTACCAATTTACGCATAATGGGTGCGTACACAGAGTAAATTTACCCAACTTACAGTAGGAGTACAGTTTCCTACTATAAGTTGGGTAAATTTCAACAGAAATTAATTAGAGTGTAGTAAGCCGCCATACTTGTTAGACAAGTTCCATTTTAGTGCTTCTACTAGAACGCATAGTTTAATTTTCACCAGACATTTCTCACTCATTATGCGACGGTGACTTTGTGTTAATACCAATAGATTGTGGAATTCTACGATACCTTACCAGGGGATCGTAGATTTTCACACTCTTTATCGAGTTTTAAAGTCATTTTCTTGTCGAGATTGTAGATTTGCTATTGCAGGCTGGTATCATTCAATTCTTTCTTTTTGCGATATTAGGATTTGGTTTGTGCAGATATCAGAGACTTCATACATGTGTTTCTTTATAATAATTATGATTTTGAGCTTATTTTATGAATTGTTGAAATTGTATTGTAGTACTGCCAACTTTGGCCCTATGGGCTTGCAGCATTTTATTGGAAATAAATAAATAAATAAATAAATAAAATGAATAAATAAATAAATAAAAAAATGAATAAATAAATAAATAAATAAATAAATAAATAAATAAATAAATAAATAAAAAAATGAATAAATAAATAAATAAATAAATAAATAAATAAAAAAAATGAATAAATTAATAAATAAATAAATAAATAAATAAATAAATAAATAAATAAATAAAAAAAATGAATAAAAAATAAATAAATAAAAAAAAATGAATAAATAAATAAATAAAAAAAAAATGAATAAATAAATAAAAATGAGTATTATGGCACTGATTTTTTTTTTTTTATTATTAAATTCGTTTTTGAATTTTTGAATAATATAGGGCTCAAAGTTTAAGCATATTATAAGAAATATATTTATAAATACTTTAATTCACAACTGCATTATTAAATAACCGGGATTCGGGATTTAAAAAAAATAGGATTTCGAAATTTGTCCATGAAAATTTTTGGCATTTCGAGAATATTAATTTTAAAAAAATTAAAAAAATTTCAAATCTTTGTAGAAACAATTACAAATTTTATGAAAATTTCGTCCAATAACACAGTGCAACAAGAAAAAATTGCCTCAATAGTTTGAACGCATTATGAAAGTATACCAATAGAAGAACAAAATCCCCAAGGGGTTTGGTAAAGTTGGTTCGAAAAATCAAGTTATGGCTACTTGAAGTTTGTCATTTTTTTTACCATTTTTTCTATGAGTTATTTAAAATGCGTATATTAAAAATTTAATTTTTTCTTTATTGATCTCTTTTTTAATTTGTTTTCTGTATTTTCTTTTAAAAAAGAGCACTATTAATATATATTTTTTTTAAAAAGTACACTCAAAAAAAATTTAGTAAAAAAATTAAAATTTTTACTTTCTTTGTTATACCCTTTACCACAGGGTATAATTTCTACAATATTCATTCCGTTTGTAATTTCTACAATATTCATCTTAGACCCTATAAAGTATATATATTCTGTGTCCTTATGAAGAGCAAAGTTGATTTAACGATGTCCGTCTGTCTGTCTGTGTGCCGAAAAGGGTTTTCCGAAGAACCCAGACATGATGAGGACTTGATTGTTTTTTATTTCTGTTACATGTGATCCATTTCTGTTTGCTATTAAAAATCAGCCAGATCGGTTAATAAATGGCTGAGATATTAGCATAAAACCAGGACTACCTCTAATTTTTTCCGTAAAATCCCTTTGTTTAATATGTATGTAGAATTTTACGCATAACAAACACATCCATTTGTTGAAATTCTTTTCTTTCGTCTCCACCTTTTATACACACAAACAACAAACACATACAAAGATTTGTCATTTAAATAAAAACCACACAAATCTCCAATGAACGAAGACTTTTTATATATGTACCTCTATTAACGATGATTTTGTGTGAGCTTTAATAGCTCAATTGTCTAGACGCTTGTCACAAATACTTTTTTTTTTCTCTAAGGGTTCGAATCCCGCTCAATTCACTTTTTTTTTTTGTACATTTTTTTATTATTTTCTTAAACTTTTTTTTGTTTATTTTTGTTTTTTTTTAACATTTAATAATTAATTTATATAAAATTTTATATTAATAATTAAATAATTCATAAATAGGCTAAAAACATCAAAATTTTTATAAAACCCTCTGATACAAACAAAATACAAACGGTTTTATTTCTATTTTTTGCTCCGATTTAAAAGAATTTATAAAAAGATTTTTAAACCATTTTATTTCTCATATATTGAAAAAATTTTATACATAATTTCCCTTTGAGTGCAACTATATTAGGTCATAACTTACAATAATTTATAAAAAAAAATTATAAACTATTTTCCTTCAAATTTTTAAAATTAAGCTAAAGAAATTAAAAATATTATTAATAAAAAAGCGAAATAAAATCCCAAATGCAAATTTTCCAGCTAAATCAAACGTTTTTGTAGAAATAAAACACATGCAGTTCTAGTGATTTCTTTTAACGATTTATTGAAATTCTTTTCTTTCACCTCTTCACCTTTTATACACAAACAACAAACACTATTCTAGAGCTGTAATATGACCTATGGATACGTCTTATATAGCAAAAGATCGAAAATCTTTAGTATAACATATTTGCTGAAAAAACTCGGAAATATCGGTTCAGATACAAAAAAGTTATGCCCAAAACATATTTTTTTTTTAAATACCTAGTATTTTCTGGAACCATAAATCTTCCCGAGTCCAAGTTTTATCACCAAACTAAATGATTGATTTTCTCTTAAAGGCGTCCGTATATAAATCTGTCCATTCCATATATGTCCATATATAAACTTTAGTTTTTTCCCAACCATGGTGAAGGGTATATAAGATTCGGCATAGCCGAATTTAGCCGCTCTTACTTGTTTTTATGTAATTTTTACTAACAATTTATTTTGAGTCTAAATTTGTTTTTACTTAAGTGATTATTTGTATGTAGGTATATTTAAGAGAAATTTTTAAAGTTCTTTAGCAAATTTTTATAAAGGAATCATTCATAGACCATCTGAATATTTTATTTTTTATAAAATTAATGCCAACCTTTTATTTCTTTTAAAAAAATTAATGCATGTTCATTAATTTTAGTAAAATTTCAGGGTTAATAGGCAATTTTTTTTTACTTAATCCAGATTACCGTTGCTGGTTTTTTTTAATAAAATTTATTATCATTATTTTGCCACAAATACTTTTTAGTTTTAGTACAAAAAAGCAATGACATTATTTATGAAATTCACTACCTGCAATTGTGAAAGCATTGTTAGTTAAAGCACTAAAATGTTTGTATAAAACAAACCAATAAGTAAATTTCATAGTCGTTACCGTCTTTCAATTAGGCAATGTTAAAGCTTAACTTTTGTTTTTGTTTTTTCTTGCCTTTTAAGGGGGAGACTGAATTGACTGCCTTAAATTTAAAATATTCTTTTAATGTGTTTCCTTGTTTCCGTTTTATAGTTAACTAAGTTAAGTATATTTTATATGTATTTGTCTTAAATTCGGTGGAAAAAAACTATATATTTTTGAACATTAGAAAAATTTGTTATTGTTATCTAAGTAATCGAGTGCTATTTTATTTGTCTCTTCGACTTTTAAAAAAGTCTAGAAAAAATATGTATTTCAATTTTTATTATTTTTTTTTATTTTAGTTTTTTTAACAATATGTCAACAACAAAAGTTCAGCTCAATTGAATCCAAATCTTAAAAACTTAAGAATTGCTTAAACTTCAATATTATTAAAAAATTAATCTAATTTAAAATAGTCTCTAAAACTTTAAGTATTTATTTTAATTTAACTTTAAACTTCAAATTTTTTTTTTCATAAGATTTCTTGTTTTTCATCGAAAAACGTATTTTTGTATAACAACGAAAAAAATAAAAATTTTAATGTTTTTACTAAAATTTTTTTTGAGTGTATAATAAAAAAAAAGTTTTTATTGTGTTATTTTGTAACAAAAAACAAAAATATAATTGGAAGCAATCGATGCAACAAAAAAAATTAATATTAACTCATGGTGCACGCAGAGAAAAAACATGGTTGGGGCAATCATATTCAAAGAGCATCATATATTTTTGGGTTCATGGTTGTGCCAATCATAGTCGTACTATAATATGGGTATGATATTATGATAATAAAATAACCAAATTTTTACCATAAAATGGTCCCTGCAGGTATATTGTGATTCAAAAATTACCATATTATGGTCCTAAATAAAAATGTTATGATATTGAATTTATCATAAGTTGATCGCACGTAATCATAGTATGCACAAAAAGTTATCATATTATTTTATTTATTTATTTCATCTATCGGGCTTAGCCCTTACAGATTACATTTAAAATATATACATAATTACAAAAAATTTTAATTTTATTTACAATTTCAAATCAGCCATTCCATTAAATCATTGGAAACATTTTAACATCTGTACAAGATTATGGTTCTTCCTCATCTAACATGTTGGAAATTATCCTCTTAAACGGTTGTCTGCTAATATTGAAATCAATTCGGTTTGATACCGAATCATACAAGACAATACATCTAGATATCGGCTCGTACATTCCATAATTGGTTCTATGGAAAGGAACCACAAATAAATGATATTCTCTTAACGCTCTGGTCGGAGCGTGAAATGGCAAAATGGATAATAAAGGAGAGCAATCAATTTTGTTATCCATTAAGTCCTTTATAAAGGTAATGCTTTGGATCTTCCTACGAACCATTAACGATTGAATACCGAGCGTTTGCAAACGACTTCGGTAAATAGGCATATTTTCAAATGAATACTGCCTTTTTAAAGCAAATTTTGAAAAACGTTTTTGGATTCTTTCAATCCGGTTTATATCGATATCATAAAAAGGGTCCCAAATAACACTTAAGTATTCGAGATGAGACCTAACTAAGGATTCAAAAAGAATTTTAAGAGTATTAAAATTAAGGAACATTTTTGAATTTCTTTTTAAAAAACCAAATTGTGAATTGGATTTAGAGATAATATAATTTATATGATCTTTAAATGATAAAGTAGAATCAAAAAAAATACCTAAATCTTTTATTAAGTTTTGGCGTAAAAATTTGCTATTATTCTCACCTAAATAGTCAAAAGTAATAGGAAACTGTTTACGAGAATAACTAATTACTTTACATTTAGAAAAGTTTAGGAAAAGATGGTTAATATGACACCAACTTATTAAGGAAAAAATATCTCTCTGAAAGTTTAAACAATCAGCTAATGATGAAATGTTGTGGAAAAGTTTCAAGTCGTCAGCGTACAATAAACACTGACAGTTTTTGAAAACTTTAACGATATCATTTATGAATAACAAAAAAAGTAAAGGGCCCAAATGGCTACCCTGTGGAATTCCGGACTTTACATAGATCGGATCGGACAAAAAAGTTCCAATTTTAACAAAAAGAACTCTACCAGTTAGGTAAGAGTAAATCCAATTTAAAAAATTGGAATGAAAACCCATTTTTAAAAGTTTATTTATCAAAATTTGATGTTGAAGTTTACCGAATGCCTTTCCGAAATCGGTATAAAGAGCATCGACTTGAAAACCACTCTCAATTGAAGTGATACAAAAATGAGTAAATAACGTTAGATTAGTACAAGTTGATCTTCCATTAAAAAATCCATGTTGGTGAACCGTAATGTGGTTTTTAAGCTCCCAAAACAGCTTCTGGTTTATCATCTTATCGAAAATTTTTGGTATAATTGATAATTTTACTATAGGTCGGTAGTTAGACACCAAATCTCTACGACCTGATTTAAAAATCGGTGTGACGTAAGCAGATTTCCATTCATCTAAAAATTGTCCTTCTGCAAGCGACTGATTAAAGATGGTTGTTAATGCTATGCAAAGCGAGTATGCGCAGTTTTTTAAAAAAGTTGGAGGCATGAGATCAAATCCAGCACCCTTATTGGTATCCAGATGTATTAAAGATTCAAAAACATCAATTTTTTCCAGCTGCAAATGTCCAATATTTACTATATCTTCTACATTATTTAGATAATCGGAAGAGGTATTGGATATATCGATGTTCTCATAAACTGATGAAAAAAATTTCTCGAATAAAGATGCAACCTCTTGTTCACCACAGGCTATATTGTTTTCGAAATACAAAGTTCGAGGTATACCATTTGAATCCCTTTTACTATTAAAAAATACCCAAAAGTTTTTAGGGTTGTCTATTATACGAAATTCCATATTAGAAACGTATCTCTTATATAGAAACTTAGATAAAAATTCAAATTCACGTCTAAGGCGATTAAAATGGGCCTTGTCGCCAGATGAGTTTGTTGATTTATATTTTTTATGAGCTTTATTTCTTAAATTTCTTAGATGAAGCAATCTGCGATTATACCAAGGTAACTTCAAATTCTGCTTCTTCCTCTTAACCGGAACGTACAGGTGAAAACATTCATTTAATATTTGCTTGAAAGCCGCATACATATCAGTTAGATTACGACCATTCAAAATTTGAGACCAGGAAATAGAGTTGAAAAACGCGTTAATAGCATCATAATTAGCCAAATTAAAATCATAATATCTCTCGCGAACATCATCATTTATAGTAGAATCATAAAAGTTGAATTGAATCTGCAATGCCTTGTGATGTACTGACTCAGCTGTAAAGGGTATATCATATCTACTGACTTCACATTTAAAATATCCGTCAACAAAAATCTTATGGTCCCTCATAACTATATTATGATTCCTGGATGATCATTATATGATCCCTAATCTAAGAAAACTTCTTAAAGGAAAAGTTCTTAGAAACCATGAAAAAGCTCTTTAAATTTAAGAATATTTACTTTAGATATGTTTTTTCTTAAAAAAAAATTGATATTAAGGACTTTTTGAAGAAAAATTGTTAAAGGGGAAAATCATAGATTCTAAGAACTTCCCTTTCAAGAAAACTTTGATCGTGTGGACTTTTTTTTAAGAAAAATACTTAAATTTTATTTTTAAATTCTAATGATTTTTTTTTTAATAAAAAAAATCTTAGATTCCAGACATTTTTAAAATTTTTTTAGAAATTTTTCTTTAAGAAAAAGTCTTTAGAATCTAAGAATATTTCTATTACAAAAAGTCCTTAGAATCTAAGTTTTTTTCAAGATGAAAAGTCTTCAGAATCTATGAATTTTTCTTTCAAAGAAAAGCCTTAGGATATAAGTTTTTTTTTTTGGAATATATGAACTTTTATCTAAGAAACAGTTTGGAGAATCTGAGAACTTTAGTTTAAGGAAAAGTCCATAGAATCTAAAAATATTTTTATCAGATAAATTTACAAATATCTATTATTTTGTGTAAGAAACCCTTTCGTACCCATCTGATATTTGTCCAGTTTTAGTAAACAATATATGATTATTTTTTTAGGACATTTTGTAGTAAAAACAAACTGACTGAACTTTTGGTTTTTATGAAAACAAGATATTAATTATGACCGTAAATGTCAAAATCATGTTTTTTGATTGTTGCCAGCATTTAATGGTTACAAAAATATCATATTTTTTCATAGTTAGAACTTTTGTTACCACAGTATGGTTACAGCCAATCATGTTATATAATAGAAAGTGTCAATCATAAAATAGTAAAATATTTACTAAATAATGATGGTAGCGACCATGTTGATGGTTAGAAAACCAATAACTTGGTTGTGACAACCAAACCCGATTGCAGCAAGCACAATATAGCAGCAGTGATCATGTTGCAACCATGTTTTTTTTCTGCGTGTGAAAAATTGATCAAAAATGCCCAAATTCAAGAAGCCATAACTTTTTTTTTTCGAACCAACTTTGACATACCCCTTTGCGATTTTGTCTTTCTTGTGGTCTACTTTCATCCTGTGTTCAAATCATAGAGGCAATTTTCAATGACCCAAAATTTGTTGCATAGTGTAATTTATAAATACTTTAATTCACAACTGCATTATTAAAAATTTTAAAAAATAGGATTCCGAAATTTTTCGTTGCATTTCAAAAAATTAATAAAAATTTTAAATCTTTGTAGAAACAAGTATAAATTTTATGAAAATTTCCTCCAATAAAATAGTTCATAATACTTCTGAGACGTTTCCTAACACTTAAATTGACATTTAAGCTTAATAAAAAACGACGTCCATAATATGAAGCTATGAAAGTCAAAAAAGCTTTTTTTTTTAGTTTTTCTTAAATTCCTCCGAAAAATATTGTTGGGTTTCAAAACCCTGATTAATTAGTCAAACGTTTCTATTACAGAAAATTAACATTTAAAGTAGTTTTAACAATAAACTTGTAAGATATGTAAAATTCTTGAAATTTTTCATTTACACAAAAACAGAAACCATTAGCAAAAACAACAAAAAAAAATCTTTGAATATGCATTGAAAAACTATTTAAAATACAAGCAAATTATAAATCATCATAACGCTTTTAAGTAGCCGACTAATAAATACGGAAAAATTATTTGAATTGTAAAAAAGGAACGAAATTTAAAAGAAATGCAGTAATTAGAAAATGAATAGTTTTTTTTTTTTTTTTTGTTGAATTACATTAATTTCTATTAGACTGAATGCACATTGGACAACTGTGGTTGCTAAGACGGAGAAAAAAAGCATACACTGCAATAATTAATTACATTATATTAATGCAGTTTTACATCAAATTAATTAAGTTGCACTGGACCTCATCCATTGAAACTTTCAATTAGGTTAATGCAAGAGCTTTATTTATTAAAAGCTTTATTTACTCAATGAAGATGTTTCATTAAAAAGCTAGTTGCATAAAAAAATATGAAACTTTTCATTAAATTTAAGAAATTTTTCATACAGTTTAATGAACACAACAGTTTCATTAGTTTACTGAAAATTTGTAGTATTTTTTCCTTCAATAAAATTCTGTATGTGTGTAGTTTTATCAATTATTACATTTGATTTAACATCTTCTTTTTTTATGAATATTTTAAAATTAAGTATGAATCTTATTAAACTAAATATTATTTTAGTTAAAATAAACATTTGCATAAACTGCCAACCGATTCGAAAAGTATACAGGTTGGTTGAAAAGTTCCTGGGCTCGAAATAAAAGAATACTGTTTTTGTTACGAAATATATTTTTTTATTCAATATAGTCTCCTAGAATCTCAATACACTTGTTCCAATGATCTTCCAATAATTTTATCCCATTCTTATAATGGTTTTCCGGAAGCTCTGCAAAATAACCGTCAACGGCTGCTATGGCCTCTTCATTCGACGAAAAATGCTTTCCACGAAGGAATTGTTTGAGATTTTTGAAGAGATAGTAGTCACTGGGAGCCAAATCTGGTGAAAACAGTGCATGTTCAAGCAATTCGTACTTAAATTCTTTGAATTAAGCCATCGTCAAAACACTTTTGTGAGCAGGTGCATTGTCTTGATGAAAAATGATTTTTTTCTTCTTTAAACCAGGTCTTTTCTCACGAATTTTTTAAAAAAGGCTGCAATAATATTCAGAGTTGATTGTTTTACCTTTCTGAAGATAATCAATCAACAAAATTCCTTTTGCATCCCAAAAAACTGATGCCATAACCTTCTTTGCTGATCGTTGTGACTTCACCTGCTTTGGAGCTGAACAACCAGCTTCAGTCCACTGAAAACGTTCTTGTTTTAATTTAGGATCGTGGTGGTAGATCCAAGTCTCATCCATAGTTATAAAACGACGCAAGAAGTCGGTTTTATTCGGCTTAAAACGCTCCAAATTACGCTGAGAAATTTGTTTTCGATCCACTTTTTGTTGAATTGTTAATGTGTGCGGCACTAACAGTCCAAGCAGTTTTTTCATACGTAATTCTTCATGTCAAATATGGAGTACTCGTTCGTCTGAGATGCCTATGGCATTAGCAATTTCAATTAGTCAAACTTGGATTTTCACTAACCATATTATGTATCTGCTCAATGATTTCTGCTGTGGTTGCAGTTTTTGGTCGTCCTTCGCGTGGATCGTCTTTAAGGCTGGTACGACCACGTTTAAATTCACCAGCCCAAAATTCAACGGTGCGTTTTGAAGGTGAGGACTCCTTATACACTTCTAACAATTGTTAATAAATTTCCTTTGCTTTTAAACCCTTCAAAACAAAGAATCTAATGATTGAACGATATTCAATTTTTTCCATATTAAAAAAAATCAATGACACGTCAACTTCAAATGGCTTGTAAACAAAGAAAGAATTGACAGAATGACTTGCAACTTTGCATGTGTTCTCGGGACAGTTATACCAACTTGAGAATAAAAAAGTTTGGAGCAAGCAGTGCCATCTCTTGGTGAGCACAGGAACTTTTCAACCCACCTGTATATTTGTTGCAACAACAAATAAATTCGATTGGCAGCACCAAATTCAAATCAGATTGCTGAACATTTTGGGTGTTGCAACCAAAATGAGGTGTATTAACCGAATTTTGTTGTGGAAATTTATATTCAGTTGAACCAACTAATTTGAGTTGTAGAAACCAAACTAAATTTGGAAAATTAACAAATTTTTTTCTGTATGTAAAAAAACCAATAAAAAAATATTTGCTAATTTTAGCAACTTGGTTGTAAAAAATTTGTAAAATATTTCTGTAAAATCTGCCACAAAAATTAGTAAAACAAAATTTAAAAACAGTAATTAGGCAGAAATTTTACTCAAATTCAGTACAAAAATTGTTAAGTTTGATATCCCACTTTATTTTACCAACTTTTTTATTTGGGCGTATGTATACGTTTTATCGACACTGTATAAATACATCCTCTTTATGATTTTTAATGTCGTCGCAAGAAGGAAAGGTTTTTGCTTGATTTAAATTTTTTTCTGTGTAAGAATGTTCGTAATCGGCAAGACCCTTTTCCATCCGGCGGTTACCGTTCTTGATTCCAAGCTATTTTAACTGACCACTGTTACCTTTCAAAGACCGTTAGCGATGCAACTGAAATACCGTTATCCTTAAAATACCGCTACCGCAATAACTGAAGAACCGTTATCCTTAAAATACCGTTATACTTAAAATACCATTATCCCTAAAATACCGTTACCGCAATAACTGAAATATAGTTATCCTTAAAATACCTATAGCGAAATAAATGAAATACTATTAATCTTAATATACCGTTACCGCAATAACTTAAATACCGTGGTCCTTAAAATACCGTTATCCTTAAAGTACCGATATAGCTAAAAAAAAACAAATAAAAAAGCATTTTCCTTAAAATACAGTTACCGAAATAATTTTAAATAGCTTTATCCTTACCGATAACCGCATCGTTTCAGGTTACCAAACATGATTAAAACTATTTAAATATTTCTTAAGAATTCTGATACGCTGAGGACCTATAATTGCGCTATCACATGAAGTTATCGAAATGTATATTGACCTTAACTTAATTTCCTAACTTTAAAAATTCGTGACATTTTTAAGACAATGGAATTTTCCCAACAACTTTAGGTTAGCAAATGAATTTTGTAATGAAAAGTACAAGTCCTTATAATTGTTCTATTCGAATCAGTTTAGTTATTCTGATTTAATGAATTTCTGTATGAGATTTGTGCGTAAGGACCTGATATTAAAACTTTTTTTACAAAGAAATTTGAATTTAAAAAGAGTACAGCTCTTATTACAGTATTAGTGACGGCAGTTAAAAAATCTGATTTAAGTTGCACTACTGCATTAACTTAGATTCAGATGATTAGAGTACCACTGTATGTTCTTAGTAAATGAGCCTGTCGATTAGCAAGCTGAAGAACTTTGCACACTCAGAATATTATGTAGTTAACTATTTGTAGTTTAATAAAAAAGTTTTCCGTTCCATTTAAAAATAAAGGAACATACATTTATTTTTCAAAGAAATATCTATATTAACTTTTTTATACATTTATTCCAAATAATTTACTATCATTTACCATTTTTTTCAGTTTCATTTATTTTTTTCATTTGTTTGAAATTTAATAAAAACTTACCCACAAAACGGAAACTTGTGGTTTATTTGTGTCCGTAACAGTTATTACAAATTTTAATTTTGTTTGCTGTCTATTTCAAAAAAAAATATTCAAAAAATTTCAATTTGTTTTTTTATTTAAATTGGTTGTATATATACAAAATTTTTCAATACAAATTACAAGAACTTCATAAACACACATACATACACAAACACATTCATACAAAAAGTGTTTATAGCTTCATATGCTATACATTTTATTTATTTATTTATTTATTTATTTATTTATTTATTTATTTATTTATTTATTTATTTATTTTATTTTTTTATTTTATTTATTAATCATATAATTACAAATTATATGTTAATACCCTAACCGAGCACTAGCAACAAAGGCCTTCGGCTCGTTGTAGCGAAAACAGACCAGAGCCTCTGGTGGGAATTGAACCCACGACCCCCGCACTGATAAGCTAGCACGCTACCAACTAGCCTACCGGGGCGCTCATGCTGCTATACATTTTGTATTGTACGAGTATATTAAAAAAAAAAATACAAAAAAGGAAATAATTTCAAATAAATGAAAAAAACATTTATTTTTTAAGGATTGGTAGGTAAAATTTTGACATTTGTTTTAACTGATTATAAAATTTGTTTCTTACGGATGTGTCATTTGATTAATCAACATTTAAAAATAAATAACAAAAGGCATTTAATTTAAATGAAATATCATTTCATTTAAATGATATTTTCAGTTATTTGAACTTACAAACTTTTTTAAGTGCATTTGTCGTGTTTGAGAGTAGCGTGAAATCATGATAGGGAAAACCACAACAATATCTAAACAAAATAAATGTTTGTTTACTCTTTCGGAATACTAAATAACAAAATCATGGAACTAATAATGAAAAAAATTTAATTCAAAAAGCTTAGAAAGCAAAGAGAATGCTCTTCCTCTCAAATATGCCTGCAAGTAGACAATTGAAATTTGTTCGAGTCTTCAAATTGAAAAAATTTACATTTTTACTGATAGTTTTTCTCATATGAGAGATTTATGTAGCTCAGATTAAATAAAATACTGACAAGTGTCGCCCTTTGAACAATTACTGAAACATTAAACAAAATAATTGCATTTGTTGAATTTATAATAAATTCAATGCTTTCAACTAATCAAAATTTATTAAAGTACAAAAAAAAAAAATCTTTTTTTTTTGTAATCCTTTTATTAACTTCCAAATAAAAAAAAACATTAAAAATGACACAAGTCAAAAAAAAAAAACAATCAAAAAATCCCCTTATTTTTTTAAACCACTTGAAATAAAACAAATTATTTAAATTAATTTTTATGGTCTACACTTTAGAAAATGTAAAAAAAGAGCCGGTGAATATTAAATGATTATGATAATCATAAATATTTGTATACAGATTTAATAGACTAAGAGTCTCTCTTTTTATTTGTGTTCTATGTTTTGGTGCATATTTTAAATATAATTAAAACAAAAATCCTGTTTCTGTTATAGAAAACACAGTAAAAAAAAAATATTATGCTAAATACGCACGCGCCAATGCAACCTTTTAATGAAGATATTATAAAAAAAAATTTAAATATTTTAAGGAAGAGCAGCATATATAATAAAAAGGACTTGTTGCATGATAAACTTATAATACTCGCATGCTAATCACAATTTAAGCCAAAAAAAAAAAAAAAACTGTCACAACATTAAAAACAAACAATGCATAGTTAACCCTTAAGTGGCCAACGGAGATAAAATATATAAAAATAATTATAAATTCAATGTTAAATTCCAAAAAAAAAAAAAAAAACATACAAAGTAACAAAATATATTACTACATTAGAGGGTTAATTGAAAATTTAATGAAAATGTATGCTCTCTTGTGTTTTTTTTTTGCATATTTTAATCATCTTCCTTTTGTCTGCCTGTCCATCCTTTTATTCGTCTATTTTTAAGTTTGGTGTTGATGAATTTATGAATGAAAAATATAGTCATCATTAACATTTTTTTATTTTTATTTTTTGACGCCTTAGACAACAAGAGGAGAGTATGTATGAATATAATATTTACACAAGCCTACAACACTGCCAGACGATTAGGACACATTTATTATGATAATGTTAATGTGGTTTAAAGAAAAAAAAAAAAAAACATCACAAAAATTAGCATTTTATGTGTATTTATGCATTTAAAGTATTTTTTGCTTTTGTTTGTTGTCTATAGTTTTGTTAGATGACTTTTAAGTCATCACTTTTACTAACAAATAACAAAAATTTGCATAATTTGTACACTCGACAAAATTTAACCGTAAATGTTCTTAAAAAAAAAGACTATTCTCAAAACATCCCGTTATATATTAGTAAAACAGGAAATATAATTACCAGCAGATATGTTTGAAAGCTTTGTAAAATAAGTTTGCCATGTTCATAATGCAATATATTTGCCTGCAAATATAATACATTATTCACCCCTAAACATGTATATATTTAAATGAGATGAAAGGCCTCTCCTTGCCGGTGGAAATCAAATTTCAAAAAATCAAAAATTATAAAAGCAAAAATCAAAAAAATCAAAAAAAAACAGATGAAATCGGATGAAAGGCCTCCTTGCCGGTGGAAAACAAAATTCAAAAAATCAAAAAATAAAAAATCAAAAATTAAAAATTAAAAAAATCAAAAAAAACAGATGAAATCGGATAAGGCCTTTCATCCTTTCACCCCTAAACATGTATATATTGAAATGAGATGAAAGGCCTCCCCTTGCCGGTGGAAAACAAAATTCAAAAAATCAAAAATTAAAGAAATCAAAAAATCAAAAAAAAAAAACAGATGAAATCGGATGAAAGGCCTCCTTGCCAGTGGAAAACAAAATTCAAAAAATCACAAATTATAAAATCAAAAATTATAAAATCAAAAATTAAAAAAATAAAAAAAAGCATTTAAAAAAATAAAATTCAAAAAATCCCTAAAAATTAAAAATTGTCAAAATTAATGAAACCCCAAAATAGAAAAATTGTTAAAATTGGCAAAAAAAAATCGCTAAAATTGGAAAGTCGCCAAAATTAAAAAAAAAATCGCTAAAATTGGAAAAATCGTTAAAATTAAAAAAAAATCGTTAAAATTAAAAAAAAAATCGGTTAAATTGGAAAAATCGGTAGAAATTGTATAATTCGCTTAATTGGAAAAAAACATATATATTCACACAACTGCGGATCCCAAATTTGAGGGTATATACATATACATACACATATGATCATGAATGATCTAAATGTGAGTCATAAATAAAATCATGTATATTTACATATTGAACCTGCACTATAACGTATATGGTAATGAATACTCATGTATGATCATCAAGGCAGCGACTTTCATGCAAATGCATGTTTGTAGTCAATGGACCAAAAATTATTTTGATTTTTAGATCAAAGAAAATGCAATAAAATGGTATCGATTTGTTGCATATTTTGTTTAAATTCATATTTTTGCATATTAAAAAAAGTCGCAAAAATCGAAAAAAATGGCTAAAATTTAAAAATTGCCAAAATTAAAGAATCAACAAAATAAAAAATTCTTAAAATTAAAAAAAAATCGCTAAAATGGGAAAAAATCACCAAAATTAAAAAAAAAAAATTAAATTGGAAAAAAAATCACTTGAATATTTAAATAAGTCAAAATTAAAAAAAAAACGCTCAAATTTAAAATAATCGCGAAAATTTAAAAAAAAAATCGCCAATACCGAAAAAACACTAGAATTTAAAAAAAATTGCAAAAATTTAAAAATTGGCTAATATTTGAAAAAAATTCCAAAATAACAAAAAAAAATTATTAGATACAATTTTATTCGTCTAATCTCGAAAAGCGTTAAAGAAAAAATTTTTACCCCAGAGGTGTCAAGTTTTGAGTTACTTGGCAATATTTTAGATCGCGTTTATCACTAGAACTCTTCATCGGAGAGAGACTTATTTTTATAAATTAAATTTTTAAGTGTGAATTACACTTAAAAAAGTTTGTAAGTTAAAATAACTGAAAATATCATTTAAAAGAAATGATATTTCATTTAAAAACCGGTCTACTTAATTTTCATTTAAATTAAATGTCATTTGTTATTTATTTTTAAATGTTGATTAATTAACTGACACATCCGTAAGAAACAAATGATATAATCAGTTAAAATAAATGTCAAAATTTTACCTACCAATCCTTAAAAAAAAATGATTTTTCATTTATTTGAAATTATTTCCGTTTTTGTATTTTTTGTTTTTTTTATATATACTCGTACAATACAAAATGTATGTATGGATATGAAGCTATAAACACTTTTTGTATGAATGTGTTTGTATATGTATGTGTGTTTATGAAGTTCTTGTAATTTGTATTGAAAAATTTTGTATATATACAACCGATTTAAATAAAAAAAACAAATTGAATTTTTTTGAATATTTTTTTTTTTTTTTGAAACAGACAGCAAACAAAATTTAAATTTGTAATAACTGTTACGGACACAAATGAACCACAAGTTTCCGTTTTGTGGGTAAATTTTTATTAAATTTCAAACAAATGAAAAAAATAAATGAAACTGAAAAAAATGGTAAATTATAGTAAATTATTTGGAATAAATGTATAAAAAAGTTAATATAGATATTTCTTTAAAAAATAAATGTATATTCCTTTATTTTTAAATGGAACGGAAAACTTTTTTATTAAACTACAAAAAGTTTACTACATAATATTCTGAGTGTAAATATTTTTTTTTTTTTTGTAATTTTCTTCTTGTATTTGTAAGAAATCATAAAATAAAATTGCTATTTTTTCAATTTTGTTTAAATCTCATAAAAAAATTGTATGTCATTTCCAATTTGCACAATGTCACGTTAACCAAAATTGAAATGAACAATAAATTCTAAATTTTTAAAACGATTAAGTTAAAATCGATTAAATTCCCAACAAATAATTGATTAAATTCCCAAATTGTAAATCTAATGATTTGATTTCTTAAATCAAATCAAATGAACTCCTAATGATGGAATTCCTAATGATTAAATCCAATGCAATGATTGGTAAAATCAAATGACATAAATTGATTAAATTTCTTAGATGTGGATTCGATCGAATACATTCCAAAGAATGAATTCTCGCGAATGTTTTAAAAGAAATTCATTCGATTAAAAAGTAAATCGATTTCGATTTTTAGGGAATTTATTTAAAATCGAATTCAGACTTCGAAGCAAAAATTCTTTTTTTTTTTGATATTATAATTATATTTACATAAACAGTTTTTTGAGATAAAAGCAAAGGTTTTTTAAGTGAACAACATTTATTGAAAAAAATATGAAAGTTAAAAAAAAGTTGTAGTGAACAACAAATACTGAAAATAACGTTAGGCCTGATTAGATTTACGAAGGGTTCTAATGAAAAATATAGGCAAATATTTTATTAGCAGGGTGTTGCTATGAAATTGTATTAAAATGATTAAATTTATATAAAAACTTTAGAGATTCCTTCAAAAATTTCGCTCATAACTGTTAAACCGCTGGACCAATCCGTTTTGTGTATTTACAGCATAAACACGATTTCATCAGATGGCCAATAATATGCCATCATACACTATACAAAATATCTGTAATCTTACTATTATAAAGCGTGTAAAATATTGTGTGAAATAAAATAAAAAATGTCATCAGAACCTGAGTGTTTTGCTAAAGAAAAAATTCCTCAGAATTTGAGAGTTTCTTATATAATCAAAGTTTAAAAGTTTTCTGTAAAAGTACTCTGAAACTGAAGATTTTTTATATAGCAAAAAGTATCCAAAATCTAACTGATATTCTAAATTAAAAAATTCTCAGAATCTAAATGTTTTCCATAGGAAAAGGTCCTCGGAAACTTAGGATTTTTATTGGAACAAAAAGTATTTAGAATCTAAAGAAGTTTCTACAGGAAAAAGTGTGTATTTATTTTCCGAAAGTCCTACGAATTTAAGTATTTTTTTTTTTTTTTTGGGAAAAGTGGTCAGAAACTGAGGTTTTTTTTTATAGGAAAATATCCTCAGAATTTAAAGGCTTTTTTATTGAGATTCTTTCTGAAGAACAATCTTCTGATTTAGAAGTGTTTTATTTATAAAAAGGCCTTACATTATGAGTACCTTTTTCTAAAGAATACCTTTTTCAAAGTATTGTTTCATATATTAACCACTTCAGATTCTGAGAACTTTTTCTCACATCAAAAATCATTATTTTCTGTCATAGGACTTTTCTTTGGGACTGTTTTCCTAAATTCCACAAATTACACAAGCATTTTTCCTCTATAACAGATCCCCAAAATAATAAAAAAAAAAAAAATCCATATAGATTCTCAACATTTTTTATTTAGAAAAAAATCTTTAGAAAAAAATCCTTTAGAAAAGTCTCTATTAAAATTTATATCAAGGGTTATAAAAACCGAAAAATTTGTTGTAGCGGTATGTCCTCAGAATCTAATAAATTTTAATTTATTCTTAAATACTGTTAATGTTTTTATAGGTAAGTTTAAGATTTTTATAGAAAAATTCGGCAAAATCGGGTTGTTTTTTTACAGGAAAACTATTTAGAAAATTTGTGGTTTTCTATAAAAGAAAAACTCTGCACTAATTTATCTTGATCCAAGATCTAATTTCAACAAATAATTATTAAAGTGTAGATTTGCTTACTTAAAAATTTTGCAAATTTACTACAAAAAATTGCCGTAAATATAAACTCCAAAGGCGTAAAAACTAATGCATTTGAGTAATCTGTTAAAGCCAAATAAAATTGCGATTTTTTACTAACAATTTTTCTGAGTATAATATTTGATAACTAATTTTGTTTAGTATTTTTTTTCTTATTTTATTTTAACATAGTACATACCTGATATGAACATTAGTAGACTTGTTGGTGCTCTTGAAGATCTGTAAAGAAACATAAACAAGAAGCGTTATTATAATTTTATATGAAATTTTGTTACTTTAGTTAATTGAGTAGAAAATTATTAACTAAGTTTATCACAAATATTTCAAATATTTTTCATGTCAGATAGATGATATTCCTAATTCATTGGATTTTTCACGTATTGCTTTTGGTGGTGGTTTTTCGTTTCGTTGTATAGATCAGGAGGAATTATATGCAGCATTAGGAAAAATTAAATCTAATGCTGCGGGTCATGATTTTTTACCATTAAAATTTATTAAGATAATTTTTCCATTTGTCTCTTCTCATATTCTTCGCTTAGTTAATTCTATTATTACTACTTCTGTCTTCCCTGAATATTGGAAGAGAGCTAGGGTGGTGCCTATAAAAAAGGAAGGTCCTTCCGATTCTTTGGAAAACTTGCGTCCGATATCTGTCCTTCGGATTCTGTCAAAAATAGTTGAGCATATTATTAAGGATCAAATGATTCTACACCTTGATGGGAACTCTTTAATTCACCCATCTCAGTCAGGTTTTAGGCATGGGTACAGTACAAGTGCACTTCTTCTTGGTCTAACTGATTCAGTTAGGAAGTTTCTGGATAATGGTAAAAATGTAGTTCTTCTGTCACTAGATTTATCTAAAGCTTTTGACCGAGTGATACACTCAAAGCTTGTGGACAAATTGTTTAACCTTTTTGATTTTTCATCACATGCTTGTAAACTTATAACCTCTTACCTGAGTGGCAGAAGTCAGTTTGTTTCGATTGGTGAATCTCTTTCTTCAACGAAATCAATAACCAGTGGAGTCCCTCAGGGTTCTGTAATTGGTCCACTTTTATTTATGATATACCTGAATGATCTTCTTACAATTGGTAATGGTCTATCCTGTAAGTCCTACGTTTATGCGGACGATGTTCAGTTTCTTTGCTATGCGGATGCACAGTTTGTAGATGTTTTGGAAGAGGGTGTAAATTTCATCATACGTGAGGTTTTGTCTTGGTCTTCTAGCAACGGTTTTGCTGTCAATCCAAGAAAGACGAAGTTAATGGGGTTCGGTTTCGGAACTGATAGTATAATGGTTACTCTCGATGGTATGAGAGTCGAATTTGTTGATAAATTGAAGTGTCTTGGAGTTTTAATTGACAATAATTTAAGTTTCTCGTCGCATATTAACAGCGTTTCCTCGAAGATATCATTTTTGTTGAGAAGGTTATACTCTCTTGATTTATATCTGCCTCTCTCGATTAGGATACGTGTTGCTAATGCCTTGTTAATGCCTCATATATTGTATTGTGTTGAGGTGTTTTCTGGTACCATAGATACTGAATTTAATAAGTTTTCTAAGATTTTTAATAGAATTATTAGGTATGTTTTTGCCCTAAGACTTCGGTCCCATGTCACACCGTACGTGGTCAAATTTCTTGGGTGCTCTTTTAATAATTATGTAGGTATGAGGTTACTGATATTCTTTTACAAGGCAATGGTGAATGGTTTTCCGGACTACATAGTTGACAATTTTGTCCTGTCTAATTCGGAAAGGAATCCCCAATTAGTATACCCAGTGCATCACACTACAATGTTTGAGCGATCCTTTCAGATTAGGCTTTCACGGATATGGAATTCCCTACCTACGAACCTGAGGGGTTTCACTTTTTCAGCCCAGGTATTTATGCGGAACCTGAAGGATTACTTTCATGTTTAATAGCGGTTTGTGCTACCTTTCCTTTTTTTGTTATATATACATATCTCTCAAAATTTAAATTTAATTTTTTTTTTTCATTTAATTCTTTAAGAAAAACTAAATGTCTAGCTAAAGTTTTTTCTTGTTTTATTTTATTAACTATTGCTACACTTAGGGAAACTTGATAATTGTACTGCTATTATGCTATATATATTTTATTTTATTTTTATTTTACTTTATTTTTTTATATTTATTTTTTTTTTTATTATATAAATTGTTATATTTATTTTTTATTATGTAGTAGCTTTTATTAATCATATATGGCCTTAGGGCTTTGGTTATGTAATTTGAAGAAAATAAATTCTATATTTATTATAAAAAAAAAAAAAAATATTAAATAAAAATTTTTAATGGTACACCAAAAGAATTATGTCAATTAAATTAATTGCAATTGCAGTTAATAAAGTATACAATTATATTGCAGTGATTTTAACTACACGAACGATTTAAAATAATTGCAAACTAAGTTAATTTTACAGCAATTGCAGTTAAATTTAACGACACAATTCTTTGAGTGTACTAATAGTTGGAAATAAAAGCATGATATAAATGTCAATTCTACAGCATAATTTTATTTCTTAAAAAATGTTTGATAAAATTCTAAAACTATTTAACTGGTTGGCAGCTATTTATACAATTAGAAAAGTTATAATTAAAATGTTCAGTTTAGGTCCACTTTCTGTCTAGAAATAGTCGTTGTTAGGAGTCTATTTTGATTTTGATTTCGTGTATATTCCTTAAATATTTTTATTTTATGAAAGTTTTTCAAAAGTTTCACTGTGATTGGCAGAAAATAATGCACCTCGATAACTGCATTTTATTTTTAAAACAATATTTAATTGATTGTTCTTTATTCATTAGTCGGCGAACTCAAAGGTGTTTTAATGATTTGTAATTTGCTTGTATTCAAAATAGTGTTGCAATAATTGCATATTCAACGATTTTTTGACATCAAAGTTCAAGAGTATAAAAACGTGTATAACATTGCAATCCCACCGATTATACCCAGCAGAAAAATTTTAATTAATATTTTAATACTAAAAACCGCTGTAAAAATCTGGCCTGGTATATAATCATATATGGGCAGCATACACGATCATATGAATGTATATGATATACGATACACATATCTAATCAAGATTTGATATATATTAATATAACTTCGGATCAGAAATTTGAGGGTATATGGAGGATCATATACATATCAGCATATATAAATGATATAAAAGTGTGCATATATGAAAATATACGGCCACTTATACACAAATTTCGGATGCGAAGATATATGGTCATATTTAAGTTCATGTGTGGTCATATATTGAACTTGCACTTTATGATCATGATCTTTGTGATCATGACTGCTTATGTAGGATCATCAGGGCAGCAGCTTTCATGCAAATGCATGTTTGAAGTCAATAGACCAAAAACTATTTTGACCAAATATTTTTCCGACCCATGTAAAAATCGAAATATATATGAACATACATGGGCTTGTATATGATCATACATGGGCATACATGGTCATATACGTCCATACATGATCTCATATATGACCATATATCTTCGTATCCGAAATTTGAGGGTATATGGTGATATATGTGCATATATTATCATACATGCGCATATATTATTCATGTATGCTCGTATATGATCATATACGTCCATATACCCTCAAATTTCGGATCCGAAGATATATAATCATATATGAGATCATGTATGGTCATATATTGAACAATGTATGGACGTATATGACCATGTATGCCCATGTATGATCATATACAGGCCCATTTATGATCATGTATGCTCATATATATTTCGATTTTTAGATGGGGAATCAAAGAATTTACAACAAAATGGCATCGATTTGGTGCATATTTTATTCTGTTAATTTATTAAGATTTTTATGGAAAATTTTTTAAAATTTAATAAAAAATTTTAAAGTTTAGTTCAATTTTTAAAAAAATTATATGAGAACCTTATATTCAATATCCTCTCTAAAGAAATTTCTGGAAAATAATTTCTTGATAAAATTAATTTTTGAATGCAATACCCTCTATCAACCACATTAGGGTTATTGACTTTTTAAAAACAAACTTGTTTCCTGCAACTGTTTATCAATGTGTCCTGTAAAATATATTTTTCGGATTCTTAAAGAAATAGCATTTAATCAATGGATTTTTGACGTGTGGATTACAAGAATAACAAAAAAAATTATTGCAGAGTACTTTAAAAAAAAATAATTCAGAGCACATGCTTATATACAGTGTGGGGCAAAAATCTCCATCTGATGTTCTTTGTCTATAACTTTTGTTTAAAGTAAATAATTTTGTTGGTTTTTAACTGATTACATTTATTCGCACTTATAAATTTTGTTTCAATTAATTTAATGGAAATTATGTTCGCCAAATGATCGCCGTCGGCGTAAATGTAAATTTTGATTACATTTATGATGTCACATTGTCATTGCATTTATGATGTCACATTGTCAATTTTGGCACTTTGCCAACGACTTCAAATATCATTAGAGCAAGAAGTCTGGGACAGTCAAATTGGGAGATCGGGCTGGCAAAGCAAATCACAGAAATGCAAGTTTACACGCGCTGAAAAAGTATCATTCAAAAAATGTATTGTGTCGCATGCATCATAACAAGTGGCTCTGTTCTGTTGGTACCACATGTCCTCCAAATACATTTCGTCAACTTCCGGTATTAAAAAATTAGTCAGCATGGCTCTATAGCGGTCGCCGTTCACCGTAATAGCGTTAACGTTGACTATTTCGAAAAAATAAGGTCTAATCACCTTTTCCGATGTAAAAAAGTTCATAAAGCACCATTATACATTTGAGAGGGTGTAAAGGGGCTTTATTAATTCTGCGGCTGAGATTAAAATGAGTCTCGTCGCTCCAATTTCAGGGAAAATCTTTCACTTTGCTTACGGCTGTATTCTAAACGGCCGCCACACAAAGTAATAGTAAGATATGTAGCGATGTCCAATTTGAATTATCTAGTTTCCTTTTAATTAATTTATTATTAAAATGTTAAATGTTGAAAAAATTATAAAGAAAAGGTGAATATTTTTATAAAATAGCAAATTATGTTATATTTCCTATTGTGCAATAGCCTCTATCAGCCAAAATATATTTAATTTTTTTCAACTGCAATACCCTCTATCAACCATAGCGCCACAAATAACTTAAAAGATTATATTATTTTTATACGTAGGCATCAGCAGTCATATTTAACAAATATTGTAAAATATGGACTGATTCATACTTAAAAAATTTGGGTATAAATCTGTTATATGATTTTCTTAAAAAAAGTATCTCTTACTTCATAGAGGGCATTGAATTTATCAATTTAAAATTTTTTCCAGTATCATAAATATATTGCGTTCAATAAAAATCAATAAAATTTTAATTTTGATAACATTTTCTCTACTTTCAAGCCATTTAATAATTTTATTAGTTAATTTATTGTAAATTTCAACTGATAATGATTGTGCATTTGTTATTTTCCCAAAAAGAAAAAAAAAACACATTTGAAGCGTGCATATAATTAAAAGATAGACAAAGCGAACAACAACAACAACAAAATAATATATTGAACACAAATTTAACCAGGTGATCCTGAAAAACTTTTTCACAATGGTTTCATTGTAATGAACTTTATTAAACATATGTACAAATATGCTGGGGCAATGCTATACAATTTTAAGCGACAACCGACAGAAAAAAGATAAATTATAGAATATCTATCAATAATGCCAATGAAAAAAAAAAAAAAAACTAATTTGCATATTTAGTTGAAATGAAAAAATAAAAAACTTCCCTAAAAAAATGTCAAATCACAATCAATGAGGCCTTAATAATAAAAAACGCAAATAAAAAATTTCACCCATTCACCAAGTGAACCTGAATATTTTGCGAAGCAGTACATACTCGTATAATGAAAAAAAGGACATATTTTCACGGTTATGATAACGCAAAAAAAAAAGAGTTTATTTTTTTGGCGCGTATTTAACAATTTTTGCCAACTAATTTGCATATTTCTGTGGTGTGTGTGTCTGTGTGTGTGATGAGTATGTTCATGTGAATCAGTGAGTGTATTTGGGTGCTTTTCAATTTATGTTAATTTTATGTTAGTTTTAGTTGTTGTTGTTGATATTTTTGCATAGCATGAGATCGTCCCCTAAAAGGTAGGCCTTAGGTAAATAAATGGAAAGTGAAAGGATTCCTTTTCAACCGTTACAATAATAAAAGTACGTTTTAAAGGATACGCGTATTTTTTTTTTTTTTTTTAATTTCTCAATTTTTGCATGCATCTATAACTTTAATAGAGAACAAAGCAAACTCTTTGGCTAAAGATTTTAGCAAATATTTTCATACGAAAAAAAGTTGCTCAGCTGTTGTTGGATGGATGGATGATATACAGAAAAATTAATGATAAAGGACGAAAATTGTTTATAAATTCATATGTATCATCTTCACCGTTTTCGTCGTCGTCGTCCTCTTTTTAATTTTTGTTTATTTAAAACATTGCAAGTCGAGTGTATCTCTTTAGTACGGTAATTTGTGTACATGCGTAATGAGGAATAATTTTTACTGTGTGTGTGTGTGTGTGTGTACATGTGTGTGCGTGTGTTTATGTTAAAGATGAGTCTTAAGACATTTGAATTCTTCTTTGACGGCCGCTGACCTTTTGCCAAGCAATTGTTGTTTAAAAGGGTTGTATTGGGTTGTTGGCAAAGGGTTACCTTCAATTACCTTTTTGTTGTTGTTGTTTTCTTTTCTGAATATGCATAAACTGTAATCACAATTTTTATTATCTCTTTCGTATTTTCTAAATTTGGCGCGTAAATTTTCCGTTTTTTTTTTTTGCCAGCCGTCCGCAAATCTTCAAAGACAATTGTAAGATTTTTGTGCAAAAATATCAAGATTCATTTAATTTGCATAAATATAGGGAGTGTTTGAAGAAAAATTGTATTTTATGGGTTATTTTTAATTCGTTACTGTATTTATTTATTTATTTTTTTGAAGAAAGGGGTGAAATAATTTAAATAACAAGAAAATTAAAAACTAAAAAACTATTATGTTTTGGTTTTTGTTAATTTATAAGGACAAATTTAAATGTCATATTTAAAATTAGGTCATACACTCAGAAAAAAAAGTTAGTAGAAAAATTTTTAAACGGTTTTCAATCCCACTTTACTATTTTTGTACTAATTTTTAGTAAAAAAAATATTATTTAGCAAATCTTTTTGCTATTAACACTTTGCAAATTACAGACTTTTTACAGAATATTTACAAATTTTTGTTGCTAATTTCATAAATCATGTTACAAATTTTTGAAAACCGATTTGCTAAAATTAGCAAAAAAATATTACTAATTTTAAAAAAGTGGATATTGAAGGAAATGTTATTTCTAATCGGAAGTGAATATGCCGACTCATGTCTGAAAATAGGACATCCACTTAAAATAGCACTAAAAAGTTTTTGTTTTTAGTTCTAAAAATCAGCCCAAAACAGTTTGTTTTAACAATTTTAAAGATTTTTAAGCCTCTGATTTTTTTTTAATTTTTTACAAAATATTTTTTGAAAAAAGTAAATAAAATAAAAAAAATTTTGATGCTCGATAAAAATTTTGTACTAAATATTAGTAATTTTTTTTTTGCTGATTTTAGCAAACACATTTTAAATTCCACTTTAAGAAAAATATGCTAAAATTTAGTAGCGGCTACTAATTTCTCTACTAATTTCATTGTACTACACGTCAGCAGACATGTGTTGCTAAGATTAGCAAAAAATACCGCTAACAGCAAAATTTTTAGTGTACATTACAGACTTTTTTTGGTGAGTGTAAAATTTGTTTGAAGTTAATTAATTTTTAAATTTTGCATGCGAGCTCAAAATATTATGTCTTTAAAAAACCGACAAAAGTGTTTCTGTAAAAAACTCTTGAAATTTATTCTAAGTAGGGTGATTGTCATCACAGAACTTTAAATTGTAAAAAATAACACAACAAAATTAAATTTGAATTCAAGAAATTTTTTTTATTTATTAACAAAATGAAAATGATTGCCAAAGCGCATTCTGGACGTCCAATTTTGGCTCACATTTTGCAACATTGCGAAAATTTAAGGCTCGAAGGCCTCAACTGTTGCTGGTTTATCATCAGCATAAACCAGTGACTTCACGTGGCACTACAGAAAATGATCGAGAGATCAAATCGCACGACATTGGAGACCAATTGACAGGTCTTTTTCTCATAAATGTTTAAAGGTGAGTGCAGTATGACAGTTCTTTCGACAGTTTACCCTTTCGTATGTTTTATCAAGCTTAAAAAATCACCCTTTATAAGGACAGCCAAATTCAAAACATTAGCGATTTAAGATTGAAAATTCAAAATATTTTAAAATCTGTTATGTTCGGCTCCGGTAAATACGAGGGCGGATCAATAAGTCCCTCGTAGTTATATAAAATGCAACACTGCTCCCATCATATACCACCTGTTAATATACTACTGTCAAATTTTGAGCAAGTTCAGTCATTTACTTTGCATTTAACAGCTGTTCAAAACATGCAACCTTGTGGATTTTTTTAAAAATGGAAAAAAGTGAATTACGTGTTCTCATTAAACATTATGTTTTGCCAAAAAAAAAAAACGTCAATCAAACCAAGGAAAAGCTTGATATATACTATGGAGACTCTGCACCATAGATTTCAATGACTTTCGTTGTGGCCTTACAAGCACGGAAGATGCCGAACGTTCTGGACACCCAAAACAATTGAAAAAATTCACGATCAAAGATTAAATGTGCGATCGATTGTGGAAGACATAAGCATCTCACATGGCTCAGTGGTTTCAATTTTGAACGATCATCTGGGTATGAGAAAGCTTTCCGCAAGATGGCTGCCGCGTTTGCTCTTAATCGATCACCAACCGAATCGTGTGACAGCTTAGTTTCGATGGCAAAAATCCGGATTTAGCCTCCAGTGACTATTTCCTATTTCCAAACCTAAAAAATTGGCTCGGTGGAAAGAGATTTAGCTCCAAAGATGAAATTATTGATCACAAAAATGCCTATTTTATGGACCTCGAAAAATCCTTTTTTTTTGGAAGGGATACAAAAATTGGAGAAACGTTGGACTAAGTGTATTGAGCTAAAAGGAGATTGTGTTGAAAAATAAATGATTTTTTTTTTTTGCAAGAAAACTGTGTGTTCACTCAAAAAGTCACAGACTTATTGATCCACCCTCGTAGTTATTACACTACACAGCAAAATTTAATTTTCTTTTATTTTATTATTTCTAAGTCTTAAACTGAAAATGAAGTCATAAAAGTTCAGAACCAAAAATACCCAGGCAAAAATTATTTCTGGGAGATGTAGTTCAAAATCCAATTTTTTCCGAATTTTAAGACATCCTTTAAAATACGCATTATATCGCGTGCAGTATGATAAGTGAGCCCATCCTGTTGGAATCAGTGTCCTTTAAATCCAGATCATCAACTTTCGCTAAAAGGTTGCAGTTACCGTCGGCTATTTTGTAAAAATAAGGTCCAATCACCTTTTTCGACATAACTGCACTTTCCAATAGGGTGATACTTATTGACCCTCCTTGAATATAACAAGGGCCCAATGTCAGGATGTTCTTTCTAATCTACAATATTATTTAATAGACCATTGAACTAAATGCAGATTGTACACAAAAAATCAACCTTTGGTCACCCTAAATAATAACGGAAAAAAAGTTCAGGGGTCTAATTAAGGTCTTTTTTGAAATTTATTCAATCTACAATATTGTACGCAAAAACTTTAACCTTTGGCCCCTGTAAATAATAAGAACAAAAAATCATGGGGGCCAAAGGTTGACAATGTCTGATATTTTCCATTTTATTATATTATTTAATTAGCCAATTGAACTAATTGCAGATTTACACATAAAATTCATTATATGGACCCTCTCAAAATGTGCAGGGGCCTAAGGTTGGCGTTTTGTGGCATTATCTACATAAAAATGCCGACAGACCGTATTAACACTGAATTGAGATTCGGTAGGAAATTCGAGGCTATCATCTCAAGCAGGACGGAATGGGCAGCGGGTGCTCCAGTAGTGGATACTCGCAGTCTAAATTGGTACACTGACGAGTCCAAAATGGACTCCGGTGTGGGAGCGGGGATCTTTGGACCCAACACGAGGATATCGGAGCCAATGGGTAAGTGACCAACGGTATTCCAAGCTGAAATACAGGCTAGACTCATTTGTGGAAGATGAATCTGTTGGAATCGCCTCTGTGTCGATTATGTCTTAGGGAGAACAGAAGGATAGTTTTCAATAAGGAATTCTTAGGTTCAGAGGATATTAGGAACTCTTCTTCATCTTCTATATTAAAGTTTATTGGGAATATAAAACAGAATTTGGTTTAGTTTTATGATCATTGGTACAAAAGATCTATATGGGTCGCAGTGCCGGCCGTGGAGCCAGATCTTGACTTAATAATACATCAAAATATAGTTTAATTAGTTTGGAATAAAAAATTAAATGGTTTTGGTAAAAAAAATAGAAAAAAAAAAACAAAAACAACAACAAAAAATTTGTAAGTTACAAAAATATGCAAATTTGGTAAAATTTTTTTTTTTTATATTTCTAGATGTACTCAATGGATTTGTCAGGTTAACACCTCTATTTAATTTTTGAAATCTCTAGTATTAATTTTGTTATAACATTTTAAGGTCAAAAATTAAAAAAAAAAAATAATAATTTTTTTAACATTTCCCGACATTTCAATTGAAAGGTAATTTTATATAGAATTCAAACCCGGAGTCAAAAAAAAAAGAGAGACCCATATTTCGGAAACGCGATTAGATGGAACATTTCCCACTTCAGATTCGTGTTTAAAAGGAGACCAAAATATTTTAATATAGTTTCAGTAGATATCTATAAAAAAAACCTTGTCAAGTAGTGTTATCATACAAAGTCATATATCTCTATATGTAAAAGAATAAAATGACTGACTGGCTCATGGACTCAGCATCGCCCAACACAAGCCTCTTTCTTAAAAGGGATTTTTTGAATGCATAGGGGTAAAAAAGTCTCTCTTTTTACTAAAAAAAAATCATTATAGAGCAAAGGTCCCCATATGTTGGTTCCGTAGCTGCATTTTTTTTTTTTTTGTGCATACATTTTATTTTTTTATTTCTCCCATAGAAAATGTTCTAACAAGATTTGCTTAAACTTCTCAGGTTCCATTATTTATAAGATCATGATTTTTATAGAAACTATCAGAGTCTAAGTATGTTTTGGAATAAATTTATCCTATTGCAAATTTACAGATTCGAATTTACACTCAGAAAAAACAGTTAGTAGAAAAATTTGTAAACGGTTTTCAATCGCACTTTACTATTTTTGTACTGATTTTTAGTAAAAAATTATTATTTAGCAAATCTTTTATTTATTTATTAATTTATTTATTTATTTATTTATTTATTTATTTATTTATTTATTTATTTTTTTATTTATTTATTTATTTATTTTTTTATTTATTTATTTATTTATTTATTTATTTATTTATTTATTTATTTGTTCAAATATTCAAGAACCAAGCCCTCTGGGCCAAATATGGTTCGTATACTACTAAAAATCTTTTTGCTATTTACATTTTACAAATTACAGAATTTTCACAGAATATTTACAAATTTTTGTTGCTAATTTCAGAAATCATTTTACAAATTTTTGAAAACCGATTTGCTAAAATTAGCAAAAAAAATATTACTAATTTTAAAAAAGTGGATATTGAAGGAAATGTTATTTCTAATTAAAACTTACACCTATAAACTTAAATTTCCTTAAAATGTTACATAGATTACAAAAAGGGACCGAAAGTGAAGATACCGACTCATGTCTAAAAAGAGGACATCCACTAAAAATAGCACTAAAAAGGTTTTTTAGTTCTAAAAATCCGCCCTAAAAACAATTAAAATTTAACCTTAAAAGTAAAAAAAAAAAAATTGACCAAAATATTTTTCAAAACAGAAATTACCAAATTAAAGCAAAATGATTAATTCGTTTTTTTAAAAAATATAATCAAAATTTTTGATGCTCGATAAGAAAAATAAATTCAAAGCTTTTTACTAATATTAATAATATTTAGTAATTTTTTTTGCTGATTTAGCAAACAGATTTCAAATGCCACTTTACAAACAGTCTACTAAAATTTAGTAGCGGCTACTAATTTTTCCTACTAATTTCATTGTACTACACGTCAGCAGACATGTGTTGCTAAGATTAGCAAAAAAAAAATACCGCTGGGCTCAAATCAGCAGAATTTCCCGTAATAACAGCAAAATTTTCAGTTGCCATTACAGACTTTTTTTGGTGAGTGTATAAGCTTTTTTTAAGTTTTACTAGGGTAATTTAATTGAATAATTATCTGATAAAACTCTTCTTTTTATTTTTTTTTTTCGTACTTTTTCATAGTCTTTAAATGTTTTTATATAAAAATGTATGGATCTATCAGCCAGTAAAAATATTGCAAGGGGACTGTAAAGTAAAAGTTTGTGGGATCCGCTGGGTTCCCCGTGCTGTAAACGGTGGTGACAGCATTGGCAGAATGAAAGATTTTGAAGATTATAACGGTTTGCCAAACCCAAAATGATAAAAGCGTTAGCAAAGTACTGGCGAAACAATCAATATAGTTTAATTCTAATGACGAAATATTGTCTTTGCCAACCCCAAAATGATAACACCACGCTTGGCTTGGCCGTTTCCTTTTTAAGGCGTTTGCAGAGCATTGGCGCAACAACTAATAAACAATCCAAAAACACTTTTTAAGAATAATAATATAAGTGAAGTTTATAAATTTAAGATTCGAAAATATAAAAAAAAAAGTTAATGTCTTTTTTCAGCCAAAAAAAAACTTGAAAAACAAATAAAAATTACAAAAAAGTTGTTTGAATTTACAGAATTTTAGAAAATTATACATAAATTATTTACTTTCGAATTTCTTACAAAATTAAAATATATAAAACATAACAGATAAATGTATTTTTTTCAGTACTGGAAAATTATGTGTATTTAGAAGAAATTACTGTTCTTTTCCTTTTTAAAATTCTCGGAAAACACTTAACTTTTGCATTAAATGCACTTTAAAATATTTGATTTAGATTATTACAATATTTTGAACCCCCATACATAGTGCTTCTATGTTTGTTAATTTCTAGTGGGGCAGTTTTGAATGTCAAATTTAAAAAAAAAGTTTAAAATTCAGTAAAAGATATAGGAACATACATTTATTTTTCAAAGAAATATTTTTTTTTAATTTTTTATACATTTGTTCAAAATAATTTACTGTCATTTACCGATATTTTTTTTTAGATTCATTTATTTTTTTCATTTGTATTGAAATTTAATTAAAATTTGTGTTTTATTTGTTTCCGTTACAGTTATTGCAAATGTAAATTTTCTTTGCTGTCTGTTTAAAAAAAAAAACATTCAAAAAATTCCTATTTTGTTTTTGGGTTTAAATTGTTTTCATACAAATTTATTTCACACACACATAAGGCCATTTACAAAACATGTGTTTATAGAGTGTGTGTAAGTCAATATTTTGCATATTAAAAAACAAACAAAAATACAAAAAACTAAAACAATTTAAAACAAATGATTAATCATTTATTTTGACGAAACTGGTAGGTAAAATTTTAACATTTATTTTTAACTGATTAATCATTTGTTTTAACTGATGTGTCAGTTGTTTAAATAACAATTAAAAATAAACAACAAAAACTATTTGATTTAAATGAAAGGTAAGTAGAACGAGTTTTAAATTAAATATAATTTTTTTTAAATGGTATTTTCTGTTATTTTATTTAGCACAAACTATCGTATATTAAGTGTAATATTGGCAACCAGTACACTGCCAGTACTTTATATAATTTACCATTGACAATTTCTGTCTGGGGAGATTTAATTTCATACCATTTTTTTTTTACAGGAAATGCCAATATCCTGTTATGACTTTTGTCTTGAAATTTAAAAAGTTATTTGGTTATAAAATCTTAAAAAAATTTCCTTAAAATCGCTGAGAATTTTAAGAATTTTTCTCATTAATTCCGAAAAAAAAAATTAGAAATGTGTTTAATGCACTTTCGAATTGCTTACAATTTTTAAATGTTATATGAATATCATTAAAACAATAACAACAAGGTCACTAAGTTACTTTCTTACTTCCTCAATAACTTTAAAAGGGACCTCTTAACCTTAAACCAAAAACTCCTGTAAAATACTGTATACGTCCAACTAAAATATATAAAAAAAAAATATAACGACAACCATAAAACCTTTAATTTAGTACTACTGTACACCACCGGCAAAAGGCAAAACACTTTCAATGAAATAAATTTAAATTTAAATTTTCAAACATAAACAACATGTTTGTCTATTTGACTCCTAGTTAAACAACATAAAGTACACAATATCCTACAAAAAAAAAAAAAACTGTAATAAAAATAAAACAGAACTCAAATAGAAAGCGAAACCTATAGTAACAAAATCCAAAAAGTAAAAGAAAAAAGAGCCACCAAAGGTCATGATGGAAAAAATATAAAACACAAAAAGGGTGCATATCATTAACGCAACCGCGAGTTTTTTTTTTGAAATAATGAAATGAATTGAAAACTTACATAAAACACTAATGCACAAATCACACAATCAATATGGTATATACTTGCAGGGCATAAGAACAACATATTTGTAGAGAGGAACATATTTAAGCAAATAAGCTGCATACAAAAATACGAACTGAAGTCAAAAATGCATTTGTAAGGAAATTTTTTTTCGAAAAATAAAATGTTATTTTACGGGTAACTCCCATTTTGGTTGCCTTTTTTTAAAAAACAAATTTTATTACTTAACATTAGGGAATACGAGTAATAAATGTTTGTTAAAAAAATGTATAAATTTTCTAACTAAATAAAGTGGCAGTTGTTACGACAGGAATTGAATATACGAATTGCTCTCATTTATTAAAAGGACATTAAAACCGGAAGTTAGTTGTAAAGTAGAAATTTTTGGGTGGTGGTGGAATATACTTAGCAAATACACAAACCTTTTATTTGCCAGCCACTGCAATGTGGTTAATTTACAAAAACTTCTCCTTAAACGCAAAACAACCCTTTGATTAAAACGAACCATGGAAAATAAAACGGAAGTCGTGAACAGCGCATAGTCAAATTATAGATAACACAGAGTCTTATAAGAATTTAATATTGAAAGGATATACAACATACACTGAAAATAATACACTAATAGCCTGTTCCTCGATCTCGAACGAAAAACTAGTCGAACGAAAGCAAGCCACTCGAATTCGAATCAATTTGGGTTTCTTTCTCTATTTCGAAAGCCTTCGATCGACTTGACTTACGTGTGTCAATTTTTGTTTCTTACGCATTTACAAATCACAGAGATGCCAGATCATACATTTTGACCATTTGTTAAAATTTTCTTTAAAAGTAGCAAAAATACTACTAAACTGCTTAAAGACAAAAACAACCCTGTTTGACAGTGATCAGCTGTATATAACAAATGAAATAAAAAATAACAATAAACAAATCAATTTTTACTTGGAAAGTGTGTTTATTTGTGAAAATTTTTGTTATTGATTGGTTGTGGGTGAAATTGTTGTTTGGAGAGCATTTTTGTTGCCTGTTGTCTGTTCGGTGCGGTCACTGCTACAGTCCTTGTAAAATAAAAAAATGTAAATATGAGCTTCTTGGGCAAACGTAAGCCACAAACAACACACACATACCTTTTACCACTCAGCAACAGCGTAATAGGGGGTGAAACGGAGTTTAGTTTTCTGGTCAAATTTTCCTCCTCTGCGGAAAATTTGTTTGGTCCATTGTTAATTTTTTTTAACTAAAATTTAAAATTCTTAATAAACTATAAATGTTTGTATTATTTTGTACTTACTTTTTGTTATCCATTGCTTTTTTTACTTCATTTTTCTTTTAAAAATATCAAATATATATTTACTCGACAAAAAACTAGCAAGTGACTGATTTTGACATTTGCGTTCGAGCTGTTCGAAATAGAGAAACCAAATTTTGTATGAAAACAGTCACGTTTTCATTCGACTTGTCGTTCGAGTCATCGTTCGCATAGAAATAGAGTTAGTGAAATCCAAATCAGTTTTCTTTCGACTAGAAAGCGAACAAACGTGTTCTTTCGAAATAGAGGAACAGGCTATAATAATAATGAAATTATTATTAAAATAACGAAATCTTCCATTTCACTATTTTTCGTTTATTGTACAAACAAATTGATTATATTGACATATGGTTAAATCTCTTAATGTTATACAAAAACTTATTATTTCTTGGGTGTTTATATCATTACCTTAGTGTTTACATCAGTGCTCGGCAGAAAGAGAGAATATGAATGTATTGGTATTTTACACCGTAAAAATTATTTTATCCTTCCAGATATTTTTCTAGATAAATGAGTTAATCGATAAGAAAATATCCGTATTTATTGAAATAAAAAAGTTCATGTTTTTGATTTCTCTACAGGGTGGCGCAAAAATAACCTTCCGATGTTTTTTGGCTGTAATTTAAAAAACAAATGAAAAACTTTGATTCTTTTTGTGGATTATTTTTATTTGGTCTTTTAATTTTTTTTACATCAAGTCGAGAATATGATGTCATGTAAATGGCCGCCGCCACAGTTAATTGTCATTTGAGCCCTTTTTATGGCATTTTCCATCACTTTGGCCAAAACTTCCGGCGATAGGTCCTCACATTCTTGACGGATATTGTCTTTAAGAGCTGCAAGAGTATGAGGCTTGTTGACATAAACCCGCGACTTCAAAAAGCCCCACAAAAAGAAGACTGGAGCGGTCAAATCAGGCGATCTTGCTTGCCAAAACGGGAGATTAGGCGCCCGGGAAATGCATCCTTCAGCATATCGGTTGTGGCACGTGCAGTGTGTGGCGTTGCACCGTCCTGTTGGAACCACATGTTTTCCAATCCCAATTCATCAAGTTGCGGCAAAAAGAACTCGTTGATCATTGCTCTGTAGCGCTCACCATTCACAGTAACCGTTTGGCCCGCGACGTCTTCGAAGAAAAAAGGTCCGATGACTCCTCCAGCGAAAACAGCACACCATACAGTGACTTTGAGCGGGTGTAATGGCTCTTCGTGGGTTACACGCGGATTTTTAGTGCCCCGGAAGCGTAAATTTTGCTTATTTACGTACCCGCTAAGATGTAAATGGGCCTCATCACTCAGGATTATTTTTGATGAAAAATCATCTTCATTATTGCTCAAATAAATAGTCATCAATATTTCGCGTTCTGGAGCAGTGTAGCGTAACATTGTTTATTAACGTGTATTTCGCATGTGTTTACTACACAAATGTCAAAACAGAACTGACATTAGGGGCCAATCGCAAAATGTATAGCATTTTCTGATAGGAGGATTACTTTTGCGCCACCTTGTATTATAAAAAATTAAAATAATTCATAATAATGATAATAATAATTTTTTGATTTCATACAAGGCACTCTCCCTAATTTAATATATTTAAAGAAAATAAAAAAAAATTCTTCCGACTCAAAATTTTTAATTTAAAATGTAAACGAAATACAAAATAAATACCAACAATAAATAATAAAAAAAAAACTATAATAAAAAAACAAATTTTTAGAGTGTACTTTATTTCTTCAACAAAGCGGCATATAATTGCTCTGCTGAAAGTTAGTGTACTACTGAATGAAATAATTGTATTTTTTGTGCTCTTAGCTGTGAGATGTGTAAGTGTAAATTGCCGATTGTGTTTGGCCCCTGAGTGCTATGAGTGCCGATCACTGGTTTACATATATGGTCCGGTCGAAGGCCATATTTTTATTTATTTAATTCTCTTCAATTTTACTAAAAAAAAATTGTTTTTTTACAATTTTGAAAATATTAAAATTAGTTTGAAAATGTTAGGTCCATGCGTTGTAGCGTATGTCACGGTAAATAAGGATTTTTTTTATGTTGTGATTAGAATGAATTTTTTTTTTGCAAGTCATCTATAATTTTAAATCAATTTTAAATACTGCTTTAAATAAATACAAAAATTAAAATTCTACAATTAAAAAAAAAATATAGCATATTAATTTCTGTAGCGTGCGTCACTATTCAGGTCGATTAATCGAAAAAATTGGCGATTAATCGATAAATTGTTAAATATAAAATAAAAGTATATGTTTCACCACTAAGGACACAAAATGCTTAAGTAAACCCTTAAACCTAAAACAGAGAAATGCAATGTATACAGTGTTTCACAGCGGAGA